>RJWJ010018520.1:0-31492 GCA_004363605.1 Indri indri
GAGGGGAGACAGTAAGGGCCTGGGGAGTGGGTTGGTTTTCTGGCTTCTGCTGCTACCAGTGCCACCGTCTCTCTCACCTAGGAGCTTTCTCACCCCTCTAGTCTGGCATGGATCTCCCTTCATTCCCTAATGCCTTTGCAAGCAGGGTTAAGGGAGGAAGGAGCTGTCTAGGGAATAATTGTCTCTTCTGTTTTCTCACTTTTTAGGCACAAAGTCCCTCCTTTCCTTTTCCTTCTTGCCTTAGGCCAGCCTGGGCTTTATCTCTCTCCCCTCAAGCACAGCTAGGCAACCTGAGGTCCCAGCACAGTGCGACTACTCTAAGTGTATATCTGGGTATTTCCCATTGCTGGGTGTGGGGTGTGAGAGGCTGAGGGTGACTGGGGGCTCTGAGTTTCTGGAGGTGTACAATGGTATCTGTGTGGAAGGCCGGCTGTTCTGAGTGTGTGATGGTATCCATATGTGAGACCTTGTCTGTTTGCGTGAGGGAGTCTGTGTGTGTGAGAGAGAGAGAAACTGTGACTATAATGTGTGCGTGCCTGTACACCAGCGTGCGCGAGGCTGTGGCAGCAGGTGTCCACGTGGGAGGCCATGATGCGTGGCCACGATGGTAGACTCTGAATGCCAGTGTCTGCAAGAGGCTGCTTGGGTGTGTCTGTGAAGCTCCGGCCATGTGTATGAGGAGGCGGGGGTTTGGGAGCTCTGCTGGGTGATAGCAAGAGCCCAAGTGTGTGCTGTATCTTGGGGTGAAGTGAGCTCTGAGTCCTGCGTGACCCCGAGTGGCTGGTGTGTACGTGAGCATGTGTGCTCTTGTACTCGTGCCTGTGTTTACCCATCAGGAACAGATTGCTCTAGCTTCCCCACTGTGAGGAGAGGAGGAGGGGAGAAGAAAGATGGCTTGCTCTTGCCCAGCAGACCAGAAGGTTCCTCAGAAGCAGCATGCACGGTGTGCATGCATGCTAAGGGGGCAGAGAGAACAGAACACAGAAGACAGTTGAAGTTTCTGTTCCCCCACCCAACTCTGGCTCCGTCAGAAAGACCACCTTCAGTTTTTTTGTTACAAGCCAATGCTTCACATGCACTGCTGCTGCCCCCGCCGTGTGTGTCTGTGTGCGTGTGTGTCTGTGTGTGTGTATGTGTACGAGCTTGCATGCATGGGCCTCTGTGTATTCAAGGGTGTGTCTGCACCCAGGCAGTAGTGGGGCCAGGGTAGGGTGTGGTAGGAGATGCTGAGGCAAATAGGTCTTTGTCCCAGCCTCCAAGTCTGGGAAGCCATTCTGTCCATCCTTCTGTCTCCAAGGAGGGCCTGCCTTGCAGCCTCCTTCCTGCCCCCTCATCCGCTGTGGGCCTTCCCTACCCTACCCCCAAGCTAAGGGAAGTCTCATTCAGCCCTACTGCTCTGCCCATCCCCCACTTTTCATGGAGTTCTTCCAGCTGTCTAACCTCCTGCTGGAGCATTCCGTCTCTCCAAGAGGAGCAGCATCCCACTCCCCACAGACTTAACCTGACTGGTACATGGGCCTTTCCAGGGTGGAAGGGTCCTCCTGATTCTACTGGAAGATAGAAGAGACTAGACTGGACGTGGGGGATTGGGCCAACCTCAGGTTCTGCGAAGTTGTCCAGAGCCCATTTGTCCAGGGGAGAATATGAACTTATCTGCCCCTTCCGGCTCCCCATTCAGGAGGCAGGGGCTGAACCAGAGGATTTTTGAGGGAGAAAGCTCAGGCCTTCGGCATCTAGAGGGCTGCGTTAGCACAGGCTTACATGTATGTGCATATATAAGCCTATGCCCAGGTTACCAGGCAGCATGCAGGGCCCTGAGTGGGCCTCACATGTGGGCACAGGCTGGTGGGACAGATTCCCATCTCCTCAGGACACCTCCCCAGCTACCCAGACAGGCCTGTCATGGGAGGGCCACAGGCTCCTGCTGACCACACGCCCGCACACACGTGCAACAGGGCATGCACATGCTGATCTCAGGGTCCCCATGGTGCAAGAGGCTGGGAGGGGGGGGCTTTGAGCACTCAGAGTCCAGGCTGCTGCCAAAATCCATCGGAATCTTGTCCCCCCCAGGCCCCCATCTCCGGCTGTGGAGGTCACAACAGCAGGTGCGGATACCCACCCCCCTAACTCACTCAACTGGGCCGCCTCCTTTTCCACAGCCTCAGCCAGCGGCTGGAGCTGGGGGACTGCTCCCCCTGCCTCCCTCCTGGCCCCCCTCCCACTGGTGCTCAGCTTATCCTGCCCCCTTCCGAGGAGGTAGGGGCCTGTGCTTAGGTGGGGTCCTTTCGCCTCAGCACCAAGGCTTGCCCCCGGAGTGGGTGGGGATGTGGTAGCTCAGGAAGAGACGAGGCTTGAATCCTGAACCCGGGCACTGCTTCTAGGTCCTGTGCCACTTGGGGTGGGGGCACAAAGAGCTGAGAGGAGAGGCAGGTCTGGATTCAGAGAGGAGGGAAAGGAGAAAGAGCCAGAGACAAGAGATTCAGAGAGACGCACCACAGGAGTGGGAGCTTGCCCGCCCATGGCCAGCCGGCCCCAGCCCAGGAGCTGGCCCCTGACCTGGGCCCGCCCCCTCCCTGGTGGGGGGCCTGCTGGGCCGGCTGCCAGGGGCCAGGCCTCCCTCCTGGCCTGGTCCCCCAACCCCCCCAGCCTCTGGACCGCTCAGGCCTCTGCCCCCGCCCCCACCGCCCACGCTGTCCAGGCTGCCTAGGCCTGGTGGGATCTGGGGGCCTCCCGGCCTCAGCCCCTCCTCCCCCTCCTGGAGCTTCCCGCCCACCCTGACTGTCTCTCCCAGGCTCCCCTCTGTCGGTGCTGTTCTTCCCTGCCCACCATGTCCTTGTCCCTGTCTCTGTCCCTGCTCTGTCTCTGGTTTCCTTTCCCATCTCCAAGTATACGTGTCTCTCTTCCTTGCTTCAGCCTGATTCCTCTGCAGGTCTGAGGCTTCTAGAGTTCCCCAGCATTTGAATCAGTTAGTCCTTGCTGTGTCCTGTGTTCTGGCCTGATTTCTGGAGATAGACCCTCGAGGCTGCTGTGGGGAAAGGTGAAGGAAATGTGTCTCCAGGACAAAGGGTGCCTTTTCCCCTCACACTGTGGGATTCTGGAGTCTGGGGCTATGGGGGTTCGGGGGTGACAGGAAGCTGGTGGGGAGTCACCTTGGCCCTGCACCAGGCCAGATGCCCTCCATCAGGTGAATATTCCTGACCGCACCCCAATCCCTGGCAATGGGGAGAGGGGAGTCCAGCCAGTGACCTACTTTGGATCTCAGTCCCCCGCTTGGAGATGGAATGGTAACCTTGCTTTGAGGTCACTTGCTTTGAGGCCTCCCTGCTCATTTGGTGTCCAAGCCAGACTAAGCCTACCTGACCCTCAGCATACCAACGCCGACCTACACCCCGAAGTTCAGAACACACTATTGCAGATCGGCACTCACAATTACAGCGGTCAGTGGTGCTCAGCCCCCCGCCCCCCACCTGACTGGGGCAGGGATTCCCAGGGTGGGCCTCGTGCAACCCAGACTGCTGTCTCCGAGTCTGCAGGGATGTATGCGGGCTTCCAAAACTCATACCTCACTCTCCCAGGTCCTTCCCTCAGCTGGGTAGGGGTCAAGAGGAAGGGCACAGCAACTGTGACATTGCTGGGGCTGGCAAGAGGGGTCTGGGGTCCTGGATCCTAAGCCAGACTCTGAAACTGGGTAAGTGAGTTTCCTGACCTGGAGCCTGTCACTGTGTCTGTCAGTGTTACTGATGGTGACTGTCAGCCTCCAAGGGTGCCAATATTACTATGGACTAGTGTCATTCTGTGTGACTGTTACTGAGTCTATCAACACCCCTGTGTCACTGTGTTGATGTCACCGTCAGTGTTCCTCTGTGTGACTGTCAGTCTCATTGCATCTTTGACTCTGAGGTTACTGTCACTGTGACTGTGTCAGTGTCAACAGGTGACATTGCCCTGTTTGTTGGTGTCATTGTATGTGACTATCACTCACTGCATCATTGTCATTGCGGTGACCGTCAACATCCCTGTATGTGATTGTCAACAGTGCAACTATGTCATTTTCACCGGGTATTGTCATCCCTGTGCAATGGTATTTTTTTGTCACAGTGAGCAGTGGCAGTAAGTTGGGGCCCAGAATTTGACTCTTGTGTCACCTGTGCATGTGTGTAACCATGATACTGGGTTGTCATGGAGAGGTGCTGGGACCCTTGTACTGACAAGGGGTTCAGGGGCTGCTGGGCACTGGGCTCCTTTCTTGCTAATGGGGAACCCTCTGCCCCTCATGCTGAGACTGACCTCTTCCAGGGGCCTGCAGGGAGCCCGGGCCAGTGTGCAGAGCCCTCTTCTGAGGCTCTATGGGATTTTTCCTCCAGATCTATCCCAGAGCTGTGGGGTGTAGACTTGGAAAATTCCTGGGAAAGATGCTCTTTGCCCTGGGACGGGTGGCCTGGGGTGAGCCAGGGCTGGGTGGAGGTGTGTCCTGGATGCCTCTGGCCTCAGCCTCCCCACCTGGGGAGTGGACCCAGCTGGGACTCTGAGGAAAGGGGGAAGTGAAACTGGCTTGGGGCTTTCTGGATCTGCAGGGGCAGGGGCAGGGATGGGATTTTCATTCACCCCTAGATCCCCAGTGAGAATCCCCCGGGTCCCAGGAAGGCCCTGCTCTCGCCTCACATTGCGCACCACCAGCCCATCCTCCTTCATGCCAGAGGAGCTGGCAGGTCACAGAGATACCCTAGGATGGGCATGGAGACCCGCAGAGACCCTACCGGGGTCTCTGCTATTCTCTCTGGATCTATCTCTCCCTCTGCCCTTGAGTCTCCGCCCATCTCCCATGTGCCCCGTCTTTCTCCCTGCATCTCTTGCTTTCTCCCTATCTACATCTCTCCTTGTCCCTCTGGATCTACCCTCAGGGCTTTCCCTCTCTCCATGCCTCTCGTTTCCCCTACCTGGGTCTGTCCCTTTTCTGGGTGCCCCTAACCCTGCAGTGTCTGTCTTCGTACCCCACCCCCACTCTCTGCAGCACTCGCTCTCAGCAGCGCCCGTCTCTCGTGGCTGCAGCCCCGTTGGCCCAGGGCCCAGCCCTTACAGTAACTCATCGGGCTGATGGAGGCGACTTTGATGAAGAAGCCACCCCTCCCCCTGTGGGGGCCTGAGTGTGTGTGCGCGCACGCGTGTGTGTGCATCCGCACACGTGTGGGGGGGCGGGTGTGCTTGCGTGGACCAGGAAGGAGCTGGGGGCAGAAGCCACCCCGTTCCTCTTCTCCCCTGGACACTCCCATCCTGTGACATAACCTCGTTCCACTCGGCCTGCTCCTTGCCTGCCCGTGCCTGGTTCCTGCTCCCATGCAGTGGGCAGTGGACCTGGCACCGAGGCGGAGGATCTTCCTGGCTGTGAGGAGAAAGGCATGACAGATGGCAGAGACAGTGGGGGAGGGTCTGAGGGCCACAGGCAAGGGCTGAGGTGGGGAACCAGGTAGGCCTCCAGTCTCTGTCTTTCTTTCTTTCTCCTGCACAGCTCTGAATTCGGACAGTTCTGGGTTCATTTCCTGGCCCCACCACTTGCTGGCTGGGTGACTTTGGCCATTGTCTTAACCTCGCAGACCTGAGGAGTAGCTCAAAATGGGGCGGTGGCTGCAGGTCAGAAGGAGCCAGGCCAAGTGGTAGCTAAGGTCCTAGGAGTCGTTGATGTGGGAAGGGTAGCCAAGGCCACATGGGGCATAGAGAGATTAGCCATGCCAGGGAGGGACAGTCAGAGTGGCTGTGGCTGGGAGGAAAAGCAGGTTCAGATAAGGGGACTTTCCTGGTGAGGGTCGAGTGTAGCAAAGGGCAGGCAGGACCCCCCTCCCATAAAGGAGCCCCAGGAAGTCTGATTCTCTCAACCACCCTTCCAAATGTCATAGGCCGATACCCACACTTGTCGCCCCTCTGCTGTAGCTGTGACTGCCCCGCCTCTAGCAGTGTCTCTGGCACATTCTCTGGGTGTATCTGGCAGGAGGTCGCTGTCAGTTTCTCTGGCTGTGTGTCTGGCTGTTTCTCTGGCAGTATTTCTAACGGTGTCTCCGGCTGTCTCTGGCAGTGTTTGCAGTGGTGTGGACACTTCCTGACTGAGCATCTGGCCACAGCTCTGGCGCTTTTTCTCTAGCTGTTTTGCTGGGTGTTTGCCTGTTTGTATCTGTCAGTTTCTCTGGTATGTCTCTGCGTGTGTGTCGGACAGTTTCTCTGGCAGCGTTCTGACAGCGTCTCCAGCTCTCTGGTGTGGCGCTGACGGGTGCCCTGCCTGTGCGCCTTGCTTTCCTCTGGCAACGTGTCTGCTTGGGGCTGGCCGAGCCTTTCACAGTGTTTCTGGCGGGGCCTTCGTGTCAGTTGTTCTCTGACCGTTTCTCTGGCCGATTATCCGGCTATATCTACCTATTTCTCCAGTTTGTCTGGTGGTCCCTCTAACAGCCTCTAGTCTGCCTCCCACTGTGTGTGGAGCTTTTTCTCTGGGGTTCTGTTGGGTTACTTTGGGCAATGTCTCCAGTCTGTGTCTGCTGTGTGGCCGCCTGTAGCTCTGACAGTAGCCCTGGTTGAGTGTCGGCAGTGTCCCTCAGTGTCTCTGGAGCTCTGCTTCTGTGTGGTTGACAGTCCCTCTCCCTGTTTCCCTGTTCAGACGGGCTGGCGGGGGGTGTTGTCACACTTGGGCCCGTTCTGCAGGAAACAGCTATTTCCCCGTCCTCAGGTGTGAGTGTGTGCTTGGCGGGGCGGGGGGATAACGGGGGTGGGGAGAGCAGTTGGACCCATCCCAGGTAGTAGGACATGGAGAGCATGGAGGGCGGAGGCATTGGATCCACCCTGGCTTCTGGGAACATGCCCTGAGTGTGTTTTGTGTACTTGCATGGATGCGTGTAGACACTGGTGCACATCTCCTGGGCTGGGGGGCCTGGGTTCCTGGGGGCATATGGCTGGGGTGGAAGATGGGCTGGGGTCCGTGACAAGGACTGACATATGCAAACCCCTTATTTTCTCTTGATCATTGGTATACCATTAAGCAAAAGCCACACCTGACCTGGGTCATGTACCGCTGCCCTGGTACTCTGCTGTTCTGAGTTTCCCAGAGCCCAGCGGCAAGGCTTACGGTGTGTGGAGGGAATTGGGACAGAGGACAGATCCAAGGGGCTCCTGAGCATCCAGGTTTCAGGCTCTCTCCCCAGGAGCACGGCAGGGGGCCTCCCATTCAAGGCAATTTGGAGAAGTACAGACCTCCAATTAAGTTAAAACATTACCCTTTCAGTTCGTGATGTTTATAGCTAATTAGCCAACCTCACCAGTAAAGTTATTTTTTTTTTAGAAAAATGGCCCTGGCATTACCAATGTTCTATAATTCATCCATGGTTGACTGCATTCTGCAGCCAGCAGTCTTATCGAACACCAAACCACTGTACATTGCCTTCTACCATATTAGCAAACCTTTGCCTAGAGATGCCAATAATATTGCTTTCTGTTGCTTGAAAGAGGATCCTGAGCCCCATTAAGAAGGGCATTTGGGGTCAAGGTGCCCTGGCCCTAGGGCTGGGATTTCCCAGTCCTGCCCTGGAACAGGGGGCTCCCTGGGTTGTTCCTGCCTGGGCTCATGCTGCCCCTCCCCCACCCGTTTCTCCCAACAGATGGCTGCTCCTGTCCCGTGGGCCTGCTGTGCTCTGCTTGCTGCTGCTGCTGCAGTTGTCTACGCCCAGAGACACAGTCCACAGGGTGAGTGCTTCGGGGAGCTGCCTGCCGACCCCCTCTCAGAGCTGGACATGAAACCTCTTTGGCACAACTGCATACTGACACCACCCAAGAGTCGCACACTGGCATTGTCACACATGAACACCCAGAGGGACATGTCACATGACATTGATATGCAAAGTGACCCACTGATGTCTCATAGGCAGGGTCCTCCACAGTCACATGCTGATGGTGTCTCTGGCTTGACATGATCTGTCCGTCTTTCTGCTAGGGTGGGTGTAGGGTACAGGCAGTAGGATGGAAGTTGGGTGGAGGAGGCTAGGGGCAGGACCTCTGCGGTATCCGGGTGAAAGGGGATCTCCTTCTAGAGATTTGGGGGTGCAGCTGGAGGCACTGATAGCAGACAGCGGGCAAAGCTGCTGGTCACTTTCTACCCTCAGCTTTATCCTAGAGGGAACATGGGGACAGAGACAGTGGACAGAGAACAAGATAAAGGGACAGGCAGGGCGGCAAGCGGGAGAGGGCTGGTGCACTAAGGAGGGGGACAGGTCAGTCAGCCGGAATGGCCAGAGGAGGGAGGGATTGCTCAGAGCTGGGCCGTGGGCAGCCTCCCTGCCCTCCCTCTACCTGTTTGTCCAGCGAGGGCCAAGTCCTTCCCACAGCCCACAGGACACGGGGCTGTGCCCCTGCTGGGGAAACAGGTGCCCTCTTAACTTGACCACCGGCCCCTCTACTGCGTTTGAGGCAGGACCTGAACGGCCACGTTAGTACAAGGGCTGCACTCAAAACCTGCCTCGATGAGGCTCCCTAAGGTCCCCACTTGGATGGGTCCCGTCCCCCCCACCTCGGCTGGGTTAGACAGAGGCAGAGAGGGTGGGGCATCTCCAGAGACCAGGCACAGAACAGGCCCTGATGGCCCAGCTCTGCCACCCTCAAGGCTGTGAGTTGAAGGATAGTGGGTCGAGGCTTCTGTGGCTTCTTCTTTATCAGACCAGCACTGAGACCCAGAGAGAGCATGGCCGGCCCCAGGGCTGCTGACTGGACCTGCCTAGGGCCTGCCAGCGGACTCCACCATCGTGTGCAGAGGTCTTTACCTTGTGGGACCAAGGCCCTGGGCACAAGGCTGCATCTCTGAGAGTATATGAGAGTGTTCTTATGTGGGTGGGAGCGTGTCCTGTTTGAATGCATTTTTCTGTATGCTGTATCCTTGTGGGCTGTGCCTCGTGTGACGTTGTCTATATGCGACTGTGCCCTTTGTGGGGCTTAACCTTGTGTTTGAGACTATACCCCTTTTGCACTAGTATCTCTCTGTTTCTCTTTATGAGTTTGTGTCCCTATGAACCTGTCTCCCTGTGTGCGAGACCATGTCTCCACGCACAGCTGTGCTCCTGGGCGGTGGCGCCCTTCTTGTCCACGCCTGTGATCTTGTATCAGGTGTTACCATCCCTGAAGTGGGACAGTGTCCCTGTGTGAATCCATGTGTGACTGTGACCTTGTGGACAGCTGTCTGTGTGTCCTCCTTCCTTGTGGGTGACTGTCCTGGTTCCTGTGTGTATGGCAATGTGAAGTTGCTTAGGATGCCCGGAGGGACTGTTTCCGGCATGTGATCCCCAAGTGAGCCCGTGTGTGCAGGTGTGAGGGAGCCGTCAGCCCTGTCCCTCTGTGTTCTCCACGTCCATGACCTCATCCTGTCTCTGTCTCTCATCCTGGCTTCTAACAACCTTTTCACAGCTGATTCCTTTGGAGCATTTGTCACCGCGTCAGGGCCAGGAACCCCATCCTCCCCCTGCTGCTTGATTTAATTTCTGAAATGGACAGCACATCAGTAGGGGCACCCACAGGGCGGGAGGAGAGCTGTCCAGAGACAAAGGATTAAATCACTGCCATCTTTGGAGCTGTTGCACGGCTGTGTGTATTGCTATTGTTGTGTTATTGTAGCAGTTGTGACACTGTGTGATTGTCATGTCATTTTGCCCCCTCCAGCTCTGCATTGTGGCCTGTAGTTGTCTTCTGTCACTGTGTTGTCATTTTTCATTCCTGCCCTGCCTTGCCCTTACATCCTTAGTTAGTCGTTGTTGTGAGGTTGTGTTTCCATTTTTCTTGTGAGGCAGACAAGGTGTGGTAGGGAGGTGTTACCCCATTGTCATTGTATCTGTTATTGTTGGGTCGCTGCATCCTCATCTTGCAGCTATCCCTGCTCCCCAGTATTAAAGGGCCATGCTGGGTCCATATTAGGGTCGAGCTGCTGTTGGTCAGTGTTGATGTGTGGCCGCTGGGACCGTGATGGCCACGCCCCCTCCCCAACGGTCAGTTTTCAGCCTCCTCCTCAGGCAGCTGGATGCAAAGTCTCTACTGGGGGGTGCAGAGAGAGGGGCTTGGCATTTTTCCTGGAAGCTCCAGGTTTTTGGAAAGAAGGCTGGAGAGGGGCTGAGAGGCTGGAGCTGGTGGCTGTGGGGGGGCTCGATGGCCTGAGTCTTGGACACTGGGGCTCTGGTCAGGGGGAGGCCCCATTCAGTCTCTGGTCCAGCCTCACAGCTGTGGCCTCCAAGGCCCCCAGCCACCGCCCTTCCGCCCGTTCATCCTCTGTTCGGCTGGTCCCAGGCCCCACAGACAAGTGGTCAGGGCTGGCTGGGTTTCCTGCTTCCTTCTCCTCTGACAGGGACAGAGAGGCTCAGAGAGGGGCAGGACAGAGAAAGGCAGCGAGGGAGACAGACTAGGAGACACAGAGGGACCCTGGCACTGGGAAGACGACAGGGGCAGCAGACCGGGACAGATGTTCCAGCACAGAGAAAAGCAGTGCTGGGGAGGGGCTGCAGCGGGGGAGGGGAAACCTGGTGGGCCCAAGGGGGATCCCTACCCCCCTGCAGTCTTGGTGGTGTTAACAAGTCTAATTAAGAGGCCACTGGCCCAACTTAATTGGCTCGTTAACAGGAATTGCCTCTGAAAATCCCCCAACTCAGCAGGGTGGCTCTCTGGAGGGAAGATGTAAGCGAGTGTTAACGAGGGATCCCGCGGCCCCCCAACTGCTGCCCCCTCCTCCTTCCCGTCGCCGCTCCCACCCTCACTCCACAGACCTGGCCAGGACCAGGGAAGCAGGATGAGAGGGGGGTGTCCTAAGAGTCCCATCTCCCTGGCTCTGCGTGCCTGCTTCTCTGCTGCTGTCTGCAGAGGTGCCCCTCTGACCTTCTCCGTCCCGCTCGCCTCCCCGCCTTGCGCTGCCTCCCGGCAGGTGCTCCCTTCCACCTTTCCACCTCCAGTCTCCTGGGCTCAGTCCATCGCTCCTGGGCTGCTCAGTCCATCGCGCCTGGGCTGCTGAGGCCAGGCTGGGGTTTGCTTTTGG
This sequence comes from Indri indri, assembly GCA_004363605.1. NCBI lineage: Eukaryota > Metazoa > Chordata > Mammalia > Primates > Indriidae > Indri > Indri indri. The sequence goes on from RJWJ010018520.1 coordinate 11,036, forward strand.
CTCTGACAGGCCCCTCATGGGGGCAGGAGAGGAATGATCAGAGTGCTCAGGCCCAGAGCACTGCCCGCCCCCACTCCTGGAGCGGGCACTAAGCAGTTCCTGCCTCCCGAAGCCTCCGGGAGTTCCCCAGGGCTCACTCCTGCCATTCTCTCCTTCTCCATGCCCAAGCCTGGATGGCTGGAAGACGGGTTCTGGGGGGTGAACAGAATCAGGGAGAGGGAGAGAGGCAGGAAGGGAGATGGGAGAGAGAAATAGATGGGGAGAGACATAGAAAAGAGTGGGGCCCTCAGCGCCAGCTTGCCTGGGTAATGGATGGCAGCGCCTGGGGCCGGGCCTGTGGGTGGCAAGAGGTTAGGGACATGGGGGTCGGGGGAAAAGAGTTTAAAGAACCCAGGGACTGGAGGTGAACCGGGTTTTCACTGAGAATTGACCCCTCCCAGCACTACGCAAACTCTCTCTCTCTCTCTCTCTCTCTCTGTGTCACACACACACACACACACACACACACAGCCCCTATACGTGCACATGCATACAAACTGGGAGACTCTGCACACTGCACAGTCACAGAGGAGCTCTGCACACGTCCCATCTCCCCACGACACCCACATGGGCAGGCAGGGAGCTTCTCACCCTCACCCATGCATCCTCACTGGCGCTCATCCACGCATATGCACCTGGGGTGCTGGGCAGGGCTGTGACCTGTAACTGTCACCCTGTGCCCTCCCCGCCCCCTACAGAGGCACCCCATGTGCAGTATGAGCGTCTGGGCTCAGATGTGACACTGCCATGTGGAACAGCAAACTGGGATGCAGCCGTGACATGGCGGGTAAATGGGACAGACTTGGCCCCTAACCTGCTCAACGGCTCTCAGCTCATGCTCCGGGGCCTGGAACTGGGCCACAGTGGCCTCTACGCCTGCTTCCACCGTGACTCCTGGCACCTGCGCCACCAAGTCCTGCTACACGTGGGCTGTAAGTATTGCCCTGACCCCTTGTCCGACCTCCCACCTTCCTTGAGGCCCAGACCCCTAGCCCAGATCAAGTCCCCTTCCTGTTGGGAGGCAGGGAGAGGGACAGGCTGCAGCCTCACCCTTGCCCTCTGATTCTATCCTAGCTGCTTTTCTGACCTCTGAGCCCAGGCTTGCCCACTGAGTCCAGATCCTGGACATTTTGCCCATGTATCCCACCCCTGTGGAGGTCTTTGAGATCCTAAACTTCTGTCCCCTATGACAAATGGGCAGGGGAAAACTGACAAGGCAGGCTCCTCTGAGTCGGGAGGGACCCTAAGGCCACAGCTCTGACCCCCAGCAATGACCTCACTATGTCTGCGCTCACAGGGCTGGCCAGAGGGCCTTAGGGAGGGAAATGGGGTGGGGGGTTATACAGGTACAGGTGTGGGCCCTGGGAGGCCTGGGAAGGCCCTGGGAAGGACGGAGGCTTCCTGGAGTAGGAGGCACATGGAGACTTGGAGGATTTGGAACATATATTGAAATATCATTTCTGGCAGAGAGCTGAGTGTGCCCATAGGCCTCAGAGGCTGGGAGGGCTTGAAAAGGCCACTTGGGCTGGTATAAATGCGGAGGGGGGTGCTGAGGGAGGGAACGGGGGCAGATCATGATCCTGGAAGCTGGGGAGTGACACAGTCTGGGTCACGTTCTTAAAAGAGCACTGTCACTGCAGTAAAGAGAGGCAGGTTGAATGGCCAAGGCCACGGTAGGAAGGAGGCTGTTACAGGATCAGGAGAGATGCTGGGGACCTGAGACCAGGCCATGGAGTTGGGGAATTTTGAGGAGGGGTGGTTGGACCTCCAGGAATTGGTGATGGATTGGAGATAGGAAGGCCAGGAGGTAGAGAGAGGGAGGAGTAAGGACAGCTGGAGGTATCAGTCGCTGTGACAGGGAGAAGATGGAAGGAAAAGACAGTGTTCTGTTTGGATAGTGTCTTAGTTTGGGTTTCCCTAGAATTAGATCCCAAAATGAGAATTCATGTGTAAGTAGTTTATTTGGCAGGTGACAGAAACATGATAAGGGACTGGGAAAGTGGCACAGAGAAAGGAAGTTAAGTTAGCCAATAAAGAGTGAGTTATCCAGATATTGGCAACTGGAGTCACCACTGAGGGAATTCTGGGTGCAGATGCAGAACATGCACCTCAGTTAACCTGCCTGCGGGGCAAGGGAGCTGCAAGGTATAAACACTAACTCCTGCTCACTGGTTGAGCGATTCTTTTGGGGTGGGGGTGGAGGTACTTTAATTCCCCAGCACTTTTGGCTTGATGCCCCAGCAGGCAAAGCAGGCATTGGTGGCCGGAGAAAGCTCTTAGGCAAATAACTGCAGATGTTGGCAGTGAGAAGTGGTATGGCTAGGGCTCCGCAACTCCTCGGACATCTGCTGCAGACATGCTGGGTTCGGATCCGTGGGGGACAACCGGGAGTCGATGGCTGGTAGCCAGCAGATCTGAGGGTCTGGGACTCGGGGAGAGGCCTGTGCTGGAGGTGGAAATTTTGGGGGTCTTCAGCATCAAGGCCATGGGGGGATGAGGTGGCCAAGGGAGGGATTGTGGAGCGAGGAGAGAAGAAGACTGAGAATTGAGCCCTGAAGACCATCAGCGTGAAAAGGGTTGATGGAGACAAAATGAACCACAAAAAGAGATAAGAAGGAGCCAGCAGGAATGTAGAGGGAAGACCAGGTGAGTGTGATTTGGAAGAGGGATTTGAAGTCAGAATGATAACATCATCAGTGTTGCTGAGGGGCAGGTGGGCAGACATGTGGATCTCAGCCAGAGGCATCCACCATCAGAGTGAATACTCTGAACATAGTTCCCTTTCTTTTCCCTGAGCCGGAGATTCAAGCTCTTTTGGCCCTATTCCATTTGCGTGTGATACACCCCACTGCCCGAAGATGGCTTCTTTATTCCCCGGAAGCTACCTAGGAGATGCTTAAGGGAACTGGGAGCAGGCCCTTGCCCCATTGTCAGGAGACTGGGTGGACAACCATGTGAAAATGTGTTTCTCAGGGTCCTCCACAAAAATGCTGACCCACCAGTGGGGCTGAAGGTGTGAAAATACTTTTTGGTGGGGATGTACCTTTCTCCACGGGAAAGCCTTTTTTTAACGTGTTTAATCTGGAGAGATATCATTCAAAACCAAGCATTTTTATTGCAAGCCAAGGGTGGAGTGACCCCTGTTGGCCAGCTTGAGAAATGCAGGACCAGCCTAACCAAATCCTCCCTGGCCCACTATGGGGTCTGTCACAAATGGAGCCTAACCCAGGCCCTTACACAGGGGAAAAGGCCATTTACTGAGTGCCATGGAAGAAGGATGAGCCCAACTGGGCACCCACACCCCTGTCTTCTCAGTTTGCATCCCAAAAGTCCTCATGATAGATAAGGCTGGCAACGATGGGCCCCCATTCCTGATGACTTGATCTTCGTCGAGAGGTCCATTGGAGAGGAATTGGGTCTTGAACTAATGTCCATAGTCAGTACCCACAGGACATGCCGACAGCTGCCCTGCTGTGACCAGACCCAGACATTTTATACATAGTGCTAACTGCACCCCAGGCCTCGCCTGTCAGAGGAGGGCTGGGCATGAATTGGCTGTGGCATTAGTAACAGGTACTTATCTCTCATTGCCTTATTTCCTCCTAAAGACCTGGTCAGAGGAACAGGGGATATTAATCATGATCATCTCAGTCACTTTTTATTAGTAACAGGAGACTGGGTTTGGCAACACTCAATACCAACTTACCCTTCTTGCCAGCTCTCACAGAACAGGATAGAGTTACCCCTGATTTGTGGGTCATTCAAACCAAAAATTATTTAATATTTATCATAAACTTGTGCAATTTTCATGTCTTTATTTCCAAGGGAACCTGATCATAACAATATTCTGTGGGAAGTCTCCTTACCCAGGCTGGTCCCTCAACTGCTCTCTCCTGATCCACCTTCCAGCTCCCAGGTGGACACTCACAGAGCGCTAAGGACTCTCCTATCTAGGATGGTGAAAGGACCCCCCACGTTATGGAACAGGATCACGGTGTTCCTTTTAGTTTCATCCTTTTGTTTACAAGACACTGCTGATTCAGTATCATTCTGATTTTAAGCTAAAACAAACCAGAGATTAAAATATTTTTAAGTGGACAGTTCCTTCGGCCCTTTCTGGCTGGGAAGGAAGGAGAGGAGAGACGGCTATGGTTGAAGAAGAAGTCTGGGGAGAAATCACGAGTGGGAGGCAGGAGGGGCATTTGGGAGTCCAGCAGTCGGGGCGCCTCAAGGGTATGCCACGAGATAAGATCGAGCCAGGCCATGGGCCTTGAATGCCAGGCAGGAGGAGGTGCGTGGGTGGGGCGTGGGCAGGGCCGGAGCAGAAGGGTCACCCCACCCCACCCCACCCAGAGCGATCTGGCCTGGCCCAGGGTGTGGGCAGCCTGCCCCTCCTCTCTGGGCCGGCGGGCAGGCCTCGTGCGTGCCGGGGGCTCCAGCCCAGGCGGTCTGGCGAGATGAGAGGAAAAACATGCGGTTTGGTGGGCTGGACATGGAAAAACAAGCCAATTAGGAAGAAAACAAACAAACCCCGGGCCAGCGGGGGCACACGCACGCATGCACACGCACACACTGCCCTGTGTGGGACCCAGGGACATCCTGCCACAGGCTGACACAGTCACTTGGGTGTCTCAGAAGCCCCCACAAGGGGCAGCTCAATGTCTGAGCATCTCGGAGCACGCCTGTATGTCCAGAGTCTGGTACTGCAATATGTGCGCATAGGAGCTCTTGCTCGCGTGCTCCCTTTAACGTGCTCTCACACGGTGTTCGTTTCAAACGTGTGAACAAGCTGGGGATTCCAGGCACCTGCCCACACACACCCACCGTTTGAAAAACACACTCAGGTGGAAGCTCCATCACGCACACAGTGTCTCATATATGTAGTCCGGCAGTCACTGCGTTCAGACGCAATGGCACGTTTACACACACTCTCCGAGCACCTCGGCCACACAGCCTCACACATAGAGACAATCTCGAATTGAACGGCCTCACCCTGAGTCACATGCGAACACAGTCATCGTCCAGTCCCACACGGCCTCCAATCGTATGGTTACACAACTGCCCAGAGGCCCACAGTCACACACACGAAGCCTCGCACTCGCGGTTTCCTAAAAACAGCTTTTCCCCCAACTCACAACATACAACAGGCATCCTGATCCCACACTGTCCCGCAGCCTCACGGCACCCCCACCTCCGCCCACCCAGCCCCTCAGCTGGGCTCCAGCTGCAGCAAGTCACTCCTTCTCTTCCTTCTCTTTGTTTTTCTTTCCTCCTTTTCCCTCTGAGAAACCTGGTCCCTGTCAGGAAACCCAAGCCCTTTCCTGCTCAGGGCCCAGGGCCAGGCAGGAGTAGCCAGATGACAGACAAAGCCCCCACCCGGCCCCCACCCCCGCCCCCCATGACCTGTCCAGTCAGGGAGGGGAACTGGTTTGAGGGGACGCTGGTCTGCGGGGGGGTGATAGGGCAATGGAGGAGCCTGGTCAGTGGGGAAGCTGGCCCGGGGAGGGGGCCTGGCAGTCCAGTGCCATGGCCCGCTCTGCCCTCCAAAGAGTCCCAGGCAGCAGGGAGCTGACGCTGCAGGCTTCGTTCCCCCCCAACCCCCCCTTCCATCGCCCTTCTCCTTTGAAGCTGGGGGTAAGGGGGGGAGGTGGCAGGAGGGGGGAGTGGAGGCTTCTCGGCCGACCTCGGAATGTCCTTTTCTCCTGGGGCGGCTGCCAACTCTGGCCTGGCCAACAGGCCCCCAGAAGGCACTTCCTGTGTCCTTGGCCGCCCCCCACCCCACCCCCATGCTGAGCTCTACACCCGTGGGCAGATGGGGAAGGGACACTAAAGGCACACAGGATGAACACAGAACAGACACAAGATGGACACGGGGCCAGGAGGGCTTCCAGGGGAGGCAGGCGGCAGAGGGTAGAATGCAGGTTGCCCCCTGTGGGGTCTCAGCTGGGCTCCGCTCTCTCCTGCAGGCCTGGGGAGTGGAGCTGTCTCTGCCACCAAATCGCCCACTCCACCTGCTGTACTGAAGCTCTCCTGATGCCTTCCTGCCCCCTCGTCTCTGCTGCAAAGCCTATCTGGGTCCTGGGGGTTCTGCCCCAAGCCCCTGCACAGCTTCACACATACTGGACACACTGGACATGCACACGCAATCGCACAGAGTCACTCACAGTCACGTGCACACTGTGGATGGAAGCCCACAGTTTCCCATGTGTCACCATGGCCACTCTACAAGCATAGACACACACTCCCCTTCACTGTCCCTGGCTTATTGAGCTGCCCCCCCTCCCATTTCCTGTCCACCTGTCAGGCAGGGGGCGGGGGTTGGGGGAGGCACAGGAGGGAGGTGTCAGTGTCCCTGGAGCCACAGACGGACATTCCTTGCCTGGGTCAGATCACAGAAGCTGCCTCCTTCCAGGAACCTGAGCCGCCTGTCCTCACGCCTTACCCAATGCTTAAGGGTGGAACAGCTGGGCCAAGTGCTCACGGCAGCAAAAAGAGTGTGGTTAGACAGCAGAAAGGACTTCCCAAGTGTGCGTGTGTAGTCATGCAGGTGGGTAACCCCATCCTGGGGTTTAGTCCCAGCTCTGCCTTGCTGTGTGACCTTGGGCCCCCTCTCTCTCTGGGCCTTTCCACTCCAGAGTAAAGGCAGCGGCTAACCTTGTAAAGGGCATCCTACAGGGTCTGTGATGGAGAAGCTGGAGTGAGGTACACGCAAAGGGAACAGCAGCTTCCTTTCAGCGGGCTCTGTACACACACACACAGAGAGACATGCACTCTGAGAGCCACACACGGATTCACACACATCTACATAGATGCTCCTACACATCACTGCGACTTTTTCGTGTCACATGCAGATGCGCATGTAACATATAATACCCATGCCCGCGGAGACCTACACACACATACACATGTGAACAGCACCCAGTGTTGTTCCTGTGTAGCCACCAGGCCTGGCCTTGTGCCTCTCAGTCTCTACTGAGGGGAAGCCTGGAGTGTCCTTTCTCCAGGAAGTGCACCCAGATCACCCCAGCAACCAGAGGACACATCCAGGACTCCCCTCAGTCTCTGTTGCACAGTCTTCCTCTGGGAGTGGACACAGTGTGGCAGGAGGTGTGGGGCTGGGGCCGATTCCCCCAGACATCACCTCCATCCTGTGATTGATGAGCTGAGGCCCGCGGCCCCTGCTCCCCACAGTCCCTGCCTCCATCCAGCAGGTGGGGGGGGCTTCTGCTCTGCACAGCCCTTGTTTTTCTTTAATTAAACATCTGGCTCTCTGTGGCCTGGGAAGCCTCAGACCCTCGCTGACAGCACCCCCCCCCACCTTTGGCATCGACGATAGGCTGAGGGGGGAGAGCTGGGGCTCTGGGGCCCACCTGTCCCCACACCAGTGCGGGGGACTGGGGGGTTCCGGGAATGCCCTGACCTTGCTGTCCTCCCCGCTAGTGCCACCGCGGGAGCCCGTGCTCAGCTGCCGCTCCAACACTTACCCCAAGGGCTTCTACTGCAGCTGGCATCTGCCCACTCCCACCTACATTCCCAACACCTTCAATGTGACCGTGCTGTGAGTAGCTGCGCCTGTGACCCGGTTTCAGTCCTGACCTCTGACCTCTCCCCCATCCCCCCACCATGCCCTCAGTCCAGATCCCAGACCAGCCTTGGGCTTGACCTTTCCCCAACCTCTGCCCCACCTGACGCTTCATGTTGGTAATGGTACCTGGGCCTCACCCCTCCCCAGGCACGGCTCCAAAATTATGGTCTGTGAGAAGGACCCAGCCCTCAAGAACCGCTGCCACATCCGCTACATGCACCTGTTCTCCACCATCAAGTACAAGGTCTCCATAAGTGTCAGCAATGCCCTGGGCCACAATGCCACAGCTATCACCTTTGACGAGTTCACCATTGGTGCGTGCGGTGGGGGGCGGGGGGCGGGGTACCCGCTGCAAACCCCGGTGGGAGTGTGTAAGAGGATGTGTGCCAGAGGCGTACATAAACGTTGGTGGGGATGTTCAAATGCATGCACTTGTATACATGGTACGTACATGCCCATGCACAGGTAAAAGTGGTGTGTATATACATGTGAACATATATGCGTGACACATACACACCTGTGAACATGTAAGTGAATGTCCTTTACCTGCAGGGCCAAAAGACCTCTCCAGCAGCTCTTCCCGTCGCCTCTGTGGCTCCCAGAGCATGCGGCAGGGGGAAGGTGGGGCAGGCTGGGCCAGACCCTTGTGCAGCTGCAGCCTCCACCCCTCCAAGCCCCCAACGTTAATGGCTTCCTTACGGCTTGTGATGAATGAGGTGTCAGAACAGGAGACAGGACTGGGACAGATACCGCCCTCCCCCGACCCCCATCCCAGCCAGACCCTCTGCCTGCCCCTGCCCTGCTCCAGGCAGGCTCTCTGCCTGCTACTACCCCATCCCAGCCAGACCCCTCTGCCTGCCGCTGTCATCCTCCCAACACCATGGCTGGATCCCCAGCCAGAGTATTTCTACATGAGCTGGGCCCTTAAACGCTCCCGTCAGAGCCCCAGCTTACCCCCAGCCCAGATCTGCAACAATCTGTCTTTTAACCTTGACCCGGGTCTTAGTTTGGAACTGGAAAAGTTGAGGTGAAAAACCAACCTTAGGGGAATGTGTGATGCTGGAGCAGGAGGGGGTGATCCAGGTGACGAAGGGGGTGACAGTGGTAAGCCTAATCGGTAGGCTCAGTTACTGGGATGCTGGTCAGCATGAGGAGGGGGTTGGGATGACGAGATGAAATTTGGGATGTTGATACCAAGAGCTGGTGGCAGTGACTGTATAGTGACAGTCATTGGTGATGATGGGGATGTCAGAGGTAGAAATAATGAGATGGTCATCTATGGTGGTTGCCAGAATTGACAACAGAGGAGAGGATGGTGACCATGATGATGATGACAATGGTTGGCAATATGAGAAGGTTAACACGGTGGCTGGGGTTGTTCCCAGAGATCAGTGCAGTAATAAAGCTATGTCTCCTGAACAGTGAAGCCTGACCCTCCAGAAAATGTGGTAGCCCGGCCAGTGCCCAGCAATCCTCGCCGGCTGGAGGTGACATGGCAGACCCCCTCAACCTGGCCTGACCCTGAGTCCTTTCCACTCAAGTTCTTTCTGCGCTACCGACCCCTCATCCTGGACCAGTGGCAGCATGTGAGTGCCCTGCCCTGCCCTGCCCGGATCCCGGGTGCTTGAGTCAGGACCACACAGCATGAGAGGCACTCATGTCCCAGGTGGAAGCAGCTCCAGTGTGAGACCTGATGGCAGTCAGAGAGGCTTTCCTGGGGGAGAAGGGACCAGGTGGGCCTGGGAGAACGGATGGAGCTGAGGGAGGTGTCCATTGGTGCAGTGGGAACACATCTGTCTGCAGCTCCCAGGGTAGTGGAGAGAAATGTTGGAAGGGAGATGGCAGGGCGGGCGGCGTTCCCTTTCCCTACCTCTGGCTTTCGGCCCTGACCAGGCATCTCCCTCTTCACACTCTGGCCCAGGCTCAGCCCGTGCTGGACCCAACGGGCAGGAAAGCCCAGTTCTCAAGGACTCACACGGGTGGGCTCAAGGGGGTCAAGCTTGGTCCAGGGTGTGAATTTAGGCCACGACTAGCATCAGGGCTCTAAAGTCAGAGCTAGCTTAGGGATCAGCTTAAGGCTATGGGTCAGAAGGTGACCTGGGCTGGGAACCAAGCAGTGAACAAGGGTCAGTATGGGGTCAGGCTGTGGTCTGGATGTTGATCAAGCTATGATAGAGAGCTCTGGGGAGCAGCCAATGGTTTGGGGCAGACTTGGGGTTTCCTCATGATGCTAGGCCTGGCCCCATAGGGTTGGAGGCACTCTGTGTGGCCCATGAGGTCTGTGGTCTAGGACTGGGGCTGGGAGGGTGCTCCATAGGGCAACCCAGGCTGGCTCCCAGGGGTCAACTTGTACCCCCACAGCATCCACCAGGCTCCAGCTCCATCTCCTCATGCCCACCTCCCGTCTGGCCTTTAAAGTGTGTAATTTGATTCCTGGGTACCTGTCCGGGTTGCGGGCCTGGCCCCCACAAAGGCTGCTCACACGCTCACATGTTCCCTGACAGAGTCCGGAGTCCCTCCTGCCTGGCCAGCTGCCCGCGCCTAATGCATTGCTAATAACCAGGGTCTAGTTTCACAAGCCCCCCTCCCCCGCTAACGAGCTACAGGCAGCAGCCCGCGCGTCGCGGCGCACACGCCTTGCAGTGGACCTGGCACCCTGCCCACCACACACACGGGACCATGCACACACACACGTGGCTCCCAGCAGGAACCGTGCTCCATAGATGGGTGTGACTAACATGCTAAGACATGCCCTGGCCTGCACCATGGGCGGAACTGACCCCCACACTGACACGGGCAGAGCAAAGTGTGCAGGCTCTGCGGCAAAACTTGCATGGCCTGTGGCACATCCTAGCTGTGCTCCCTGTCTCATTGGCATGGGGGTTGCCTAGATGTATGGCTCTTTTCAACTTAAGTTTTGCTCTGAACAGTCTATTCTCCCCCATCCTTGATCTTGGCAGGTGTATGACTGGGTGGGTTGTGGAGGGGAGAGCAGAGGAAAACATAGCTTGGATTTTCAGGAGGAAAATACAAATCAGGAATTGCAAAAGAGTGGGCACCAGGAGGTCTGGCAGGGGCCGTATCAGCGTGGACAAGGGGGAAGTGAGTACTGGGACCCAGCACGGGTTCCCTGCAGCTCCTGCTCTAGGCCTAACTCAGCAGGGAGGCCTGGAGGGTATGTCTCACATCTGCTGCAGCAGACCGGATGAGGGCTCCACCGCAGGCAAAGTGGATGCCAGCAACTACAGAGTTCCTGCCAATTGAGGAGCCCTTCTCTTAAGGGGGTGGGTTAAGGGATTAGTGATAGCCTAGCAAGAAAAAGGGTCCAGGCCTAGGAGATGTGGCCACCAGGAAAGCACTGAGCTCCGGGGCCACATTCCTAGAGGTATGGTGCCCACCATGAGCCCGCCAATGCAGTAGAATTTGATCTGCTCCCCCTGGCTCTCTCCCTTTGGGGAAACACAGACCTGGAGGTCTGCAGGCCGAATCCTTGCAGGAGGGAGGAGGAGCTGAAGGAGCTGGAGCTACTCAGCCAGAGGGGATCTTTGCAGAGCAGAAGGAAACTGGGGGGTCAGAGGTGGAATTGGGGCCCCAGCTTCAGGAAAGGAGGACCTGGGCCCACTGATATTCCAGGGCAGGGGGTAGGATACTGAGCCCAGGGTCTGGCCCCAAAATGTCTCTCACCATGACCCTGACCTTTACCAGCGCCTTCCACATCAGGGCCACAGACTCAGCAGGAACTGAAGGGCTTCCTGCTGTGCTTGGACCTACTGCACACACACGAATGCTCACATACACACACACGCACATGGACTTGCAGCCTGTCAGGTCAAGTAGCCCAGACCCCAGTTTTCTTGGGGGAAGATTGGAACAGGGACCAAAGAAGCCCTGAAGCCAGACATAGCCCAGAGCGGCCCCTTCCTCCGCCCTTGCCGGCTGCCCCTGTTTACGAGGCGGCTTAATGAGGCGGCGGGTGCCGCTGAGATGAACCAGAGCCCAGCCTGGGCCTGGGAGGGGCGCCGGACAGGCAGGCCAGCCTGGAGGGTGGGAGAGACCAGCAGGATGGGGCCAGCCCGGGCGGGGGTGGGGTGGCAATGCCTCCAGGAGGAAATGGGGCAGCTGTCCTGTCCCCTGCCACCCCAGGGGCTGTCCTCCACCCCTGTCTGCTTCAGGCAGGGCCATAACCACACTGAGGCCTTCCAGCCTGGCTGGTGGGTGCACTGGGCATCTGGGAACCCAGCCTCTGAGCGGGAACCCCTGATGACAGTGCTGGCTGAAGTGTTTGGTGCTTTCCACATGCCCTAGTCCTCATTATAACCCTAAGAGACAGATTCTATTGTTAACACCATTTTACAGATGAGGATGGCAAGGCATGTGGAAGTTAGGTAACTTTGTCACTTAGCTAGTAAGGGTGTAGCCAAACTTTTAACTCAGGCGGCCTAGCTCTCTAAACTGCTTCTTTGTTTTCGTTTTTTTTTTTTTTTAGAGACACGGTCACTTTGTTGCCTGGGCATGACAGGTAGTGGCATGATCATAGCTCACTGCAACCTCAAACTCCTGGGCTCAAGTGATCCTCCTGCCTCAGCCGCCTGAGTAGCTGGGACTACAGGCATGGGCCACAATGCCCGACTAATTTTTCTACTTTTTGTAGAGATGGGGTCTTGCTGTGTTGCTGAGGCTGGTCTCAAACGCCCAACCTCAAGTGATCCTCCTGTCTCAACCTCCCAAAGTGCTAGGATCACAGGTGTGATGGCGCCCGGCCTCTCAGCTGCTTCTTGATGGGAGAGGAGGGCAATATACCACCATCCACCCTCACCCCATTACTCTCATCACCTCCAGACTGGGACTGAGGTCAAGACTCAGTCAGGCTTGGGTTTGTGAGAAAACTAGGGCGACAGCAGAGTTGTAGATACTAAGCAAAGTCATCCTTATTCTCCCCTGGGGGTGTTTCTAGCCTCCTTAAAGATTTCATTACTTCCCTTCAGAGCTAGCTGCCTTCCCTGGAGGTCTCCTCCCTAAGATGTCTTTACTCTCCTGCAGGAACATTCTCAATGTCCTCTCTCTCCCCCAGGGAAGTCCTCATTTCCTCCAGGGGTGTCCTCACTCTCCTTTCCCCAGAGGTGTTCTCACTCTCCTGTCCCCCAGGGGTGTCCTTACCCCCCATCCCATGGTCTGGCTGCAGGTAGAGCTGTCAGATGGCACAGCACACACCATCACAGATGCCTACGCCGGGAAGGAGTACATCATCCAGGTGGCAGCCAAGGACAATGAGATTGGGACGTGGAGTGACTGGAGTGTGGCTGCCCACGCCACACCCTGGACCGAGGAACCACGACACCTCACCACCGAGGCCCAGGCTGCGGGTGAGCCCGCCCCCCACCTCGGATCCTTTGCTCTCAGTGGCCTGCCCTGTTGCCTGGCTCCACCCTGCTTCCCCCCGCTCCTTCCAGAACTGGGGGCTCTGCTCCCAGGGATCTCCACACCCTCTGTGGCTGCCACACTTCCAACTCTTGCTGTGCCTGGTCCCTGCTATCTGGATATCCTTGGCAGGGGTCATTGGGTGGAGGGTCATCTATGAGCCTGGGGAAGCAGGGTCTGCCCGATGGGGGAGGCAGGGCACGTTTGGGAGAGGAGACGGGGCTGTCTGATGGGGGAGCCAGCACCAGTCTCATGCAGGAAGCAGACACTGGGCCTTGTGAACGCCCAGAGCTGGGTGGGCCCCCAGTCCTGGCCCTGCCCTGAGTTTCTCCCATGCTCCCCAGAGACCACGACCAGCACCACCAGCTCACTGGCACCCCCACCCACCACGAAGATCTGTGACCCTGGGGAGCTGGGCAGCGGCGGAGGACCCTCGGCACCCTTCTTGATCAGTGTCCCTGTCACTCTGGCCCTGGCTGCCGCCGCTGCCACTGCCAGCAGTCTCCTGATCTGGTAGGCTGAATGAGGCTGGGTAGCAGAGGGGAGCCTGAGGGGACCCCCATTCCAGACTCGCCCCTCACAGGCCCCTGCCTGTCTCCCCAGAGCCCAGCATCCGTGAGGACACGCGGAGCACCTGCAGAGGAGCAGGAGGCCGGAGCTGAGCCTGCAGAGCCCGGTTTCTATTTTGCACACGGCAGGAGGACCTTTTACATTCTCTTCAGACACAATTTGTAGAGACCCCGGCAGGCCCGGGCCTGCCGTCCCCTAGCCCCGCCACACCAAGCCGGCCCTCCTTCCTCCTTCAGGTGAGGAGGACCATGCAGCTAACCCACCCACCAAAGACCCCCCACCCTGCACCCTCGGGCTGGACCCTCCAACGCCAGCGACTCCCAGGAGCCCTTGGGGGGCCTGAGGGGAGCCTCTCACATTCACAGTTTCTCCTCCTGCCCCAGCCTGTTGTCTGTCCCAGGGTCTCTGTTGCCACCATCAGATTATAAGCTCCTGATGCTGGGGGGGCCCAGCCATCCCCCTCCCCCCAGCACCCACACTTTTCAGTCCCCCCACTTCTGCCCCTGTTTTGTACGGCCCTCCCCTGGCCCCGCTCCTACCCCACAGTATTTAATGCCCTGTCAGTCCCTTCTAGTCTGACTCAATGGTAACTTGCTGTATTTGAATTTTTTATAGATGTATATACAGGGTCGGGGTGGGGGGTTCTCATTAAACGTCACCATTTCATGAGTCCTTGGAACAGACCCACTTTGGGAAGTTACCCTCTTCCAAGAAGCCCTCCCCTTCCAGGCCCGGAGGAGCAGAGAAATTGTGATTGGGGAGGATGGGGAGACAGTTCACCTTGCAGGCAGATATATCTGACAACAGCGTTTTCTGCTTCTCGGGGAGCAGGGCTTCCCTGGAGCACAGGATTGCAGCCAGGGCAAAGTTATGGGAAATGAGGGGTCCCACCTAGTGGGGGCATCCAGTAAGTCCCGGAAGCTGCTGAAGTCCTGGCCAGGGCAGAGGCCTTTCAAGGGTCATCTCCGGAGCTGCCTTCCATGAGTGCCCAGGCCTGAGCTCTACACACAGGGCCAGAGATGGAAGAAGGTGAGGAGGCCAGGCTTCATCCTTGGTGTGTGTGTGTGTGTGTGTGTGTGTGCCTGGCCCTCTGCCATCTAGGACAGTCCAGGGGTGCTAGAAGGTCAGGCCTAGGGCTCACCCAGGCCACAAAGGCTCAGAGCACAGAATGTCCTGGGCCTGGGAAGGCAGGGAGGCTGCCTGGAGGAGGCTGCTTGGCTTGTGACCGGGGATGGATCAGTGTTTCAGGACTGGAATTACAGAGTACGGGTTTACCCTCAGGGTTAGGTTACAGACAGGACTCAATGTGGAGTTGGAGAGGGTGGCGCTTTGGTTCTGCAGGGTGACCAGCCTCTGGTTCAGCTCCACATCCTGCCCACACACTTCCAGTCCCCAAAATTGGGGATCCAGGGTCCCTCTGACTTTTCCTCAGAGGAGGGGCCCCCTGGCTGCCCCCGTCCTGCTCAGGTCTAGCCCCACCTTATAGAAGCCACCTCACTGAGGTTCCTTAGCTGAGAAAGCCTGGGGCTGGGGACAAGTAGGCAGACCCTCTGACCCGGGGGTCAAAGGGTAGTTCAGAGCCCCAACCTGGGGAGCCAGGTTTGGCCTTGCTCTGGGTGCCTGGAGCAAGAAGAGAGAGGTGGAGTCAAAGCTATGGACACAGCGTGTACACAGATGTGTCCACCCTGATACACACTCCCCATAGCAGGCGCTGGCACCACACCTCCACTCACCCATGCGCTCCCAATTCAAACCCTCCTCAGACCAGGCTCAGGGATGGACGCTCCTCGCGGGTCTCACCAGGCCCGCCTGGGATCACGCCCTGGGAGGAGGACTGAGGCACTGATAGGTCAGGCCTGGACAAGACACAGACGCTGAGCTGGGCCCTCATGAGGGGCTCCAGAGTGAGGGTGGCTGGCTCTGTTCCGGGCCAGAGGAGAGAGAGGTGTTCTAGGTGGGAGACTGTGGAAAGCAAAGGCCTGGTGTCAAGGCGAGTAGCCCCAGCTGTGGGAGCACATGGCTCTCCATTCACAGAACGAGGCTCCCAGGATGGATGCCCTGAGAAGGGGCTGTGGACCTGCTCTGTACCCTGAACCCCCAGTTCTTCCTATCTGTTTGATCCCTGCAAGGTACCCCAGGTCCAGCAGGGGTAGAGAGAGCAGGGGGTTACCAACTCTCTTGCCAAGGAAATCGTATTCCTGGGATACATCAGAACCTCTACCTTTCTCCATCCTTGGGGTGGGTGGGCTGAAGTGAGGGGGTCTCTGGTTTGTGCTGCCTTCCTGCCTTGAGAGCCCTGGTCAGCCCTGACCCACCCGCCGCCCACCCAGGGCTTGGGCATCAGCAATCTGGCCTCCATTAGCAACATGGGAAAGCAATTACGTGGGGCCTGGGGAGGAGGGGGCAGAAGAAGGGGAGGGGGCCTGCTGGAGCCTCGGAGGCTGATGGAGGGAGGACTGGGCATCTCTCTCCCTGCCCTCCACCCCAGGAGAGACCCAGCCCTGTCCCGAGCCCAGGTGGCTGGAGGGGCAGTGCCATTTCTCTGATGGGCCTGGGCCTGGGGGGCGGTTATCCCTCCTTGCGGGTCCTGGCCCCTTGACCTCACAGAGGCTGCTCGCCTTGGCGGGCCATGGCTGCTGTCTGCCGCGGCCCCTCTCAAGTGCTGTCCCTCCACGTGCATTTCCCATGGTGGTTCTGGGGAGGCGGGGCTGAGTGCAGACATCGTTTCTTGGAGCTAAAGCAGAACTGGAGAATTAAAACACTACCGAGGGGGAGGGAGGCTTGGATCCCAGACCCAAGGTGCACAGTGGCCCAGCCTTCCAGCGCGCTAGTTCTCTTTGCCCGCTGTGGTGCCCTGGGGGTGGGGACTCCCCTCCGTGTCCTGGCTTATCAGCCCCTGCCCACCTGGTCTGTCCTCCCCGGGTGGCTCTGCCCCATTTTTACAACTCTGGACTTGTCTTTGCTTCACCCTCCTCTACGCCTCTCTTCTTGCCGAACCCATTCCCGTCTCTATATTTGTCTCTTTCGGTCCCATTCCTGTCTCTGAATATGTCTTCGTCCTGGTTCCTGTCTCTGTACTTCTTTCTGTAGGTCTCTGTCCCATCTGTCTCTCTGTATGTCTCCACGTTTTGTCTCTTCTCTTTTTCCCTCTTTGTCTCTCTCCATCTCTCTCTCCATCTCTAGCCCTTCCTTTGCATCTCTGTTCTTCTCCCCTGTCTCTGTCAATCTTCCCTTCTCTGCCTTTCTCCCTTTCTCTGTCTTCTGTGTCTCTATCCCCGTCTCTGTGTCTCTGTGTTTCTCTCCGCATCTCTGTGTCTCTGCATGTATCTCCATCCCCATCCCTTTGTATTTCTCTCCGTATATCTCCATCCCTGTCTCTCTGTCTCTGTCCTTCTTCCCTGACTCTGTCAGTCCTTCTCTTTCTTTGCCTCCCTCTGGGTCCCCACCCCAGTCTAGACCCCAGCGTGTGGCCGCTGCTCCTCTCTGGCCTGAGCCAGGGGCTGTCCTGGCTTCTGCTGCCCCCTCTCGGCCACTCGCCTGCCCTTCCTTCCTGCTCCCAGGCTGGCAGCTCCGAGCACATAAATCCCACGTCTGGTCTGCGTCCCAGCAGCCAGCCAGGAGAGACGGAGATACTAGGCAGGGATCCCTCCCGGGCAGCCTCCAGTCCTGAGAACTCCCCAGAGCCTGTGACCTCACAACCTGTGGAGGCTGCAACTCTGAGAAAGTTCATCCTTGCGTGGAGAGAACAGAACGCTTGGCTCCAAATCTCGGCTCTGCAGCCCGCACCTGTGTGTCTCTGCCCTGAGGCTCCATGCTCACAGCCCGCAGCCACTGGGCCCTCGGGAGGCGGCACCTGTCTGGACATGCCGACGAAAGTCCTGGGGGCTGGAAGCATTGGGGTGTAGTCCCCCCACCCTTTCCTCTTCTCAGAGGAGGGGGAGAGGAAGGAGGTCTCGGAGAGGAGTCAGAGGGAGCCAGTCTGAGGAGAGAAACTGGAGGGGACCTTACCAGACAGTGCCGCTCTGATGGGGAAGGCTACTCTGATGGCGAGAAGGTCTGTGTGACAGGACTGGCCTGAGGGGAGGCTGGTCTGGCATAGGCTTCTGAAGAGATTTTGTTTGAAACGGCAGCCTGAGAGATAGGCTGATCTAGAGAGTGTCTGAAGGGGCCTGGTCCGATGGGTCCAGTCTGAGAAGAGACTAATCTGAAGGCCCGTGGGTCAGAAGAACACAATCACCAACTAGTTCTAGTTGGCCTGGGACCTGAATATCTCAAGTCTTAGGAAACCCCTCAGTCCTGGGCAAACTGGGGCAGTTGCTCGCCCTATTTGAGAAGGCCTTGCCCAATAGCACCAGTCTGAGTGGGGAGGCCGGTCTGGAGGATATCTGAGGGAGCCTGGTCTCACAGGCCCAGTATGAGGGGAGAGGCTGTTTTAGGGCAGAAGCTTCTTTGGGCAAGGACCAGGCCAAGAAGGAGGTAGGTAGGGTCCTTCCAGAAGGACAGTGGCTTGGGGAGTAGCCACCAGGGGGCAGGACAGGTTCTCAGGAGATTCGGAGGCAACAGCCTCAGAGAGGGAGCCAGACAGCCTGGGGCCGTGTACAGTGTGCCCGCAACAGCATGTGTCACCATGCCATCATCACATGCAAGCTGGAGTGACGGTGTGCAACTGTGCACCATGTTTGTTTTTGTGTGGCTAGGTGACCAGGGGCACATCTACAGCACATTCACAGGTGGCTTGTGATGGAGAGTGTGCCTGGTGTGGCCATGGCTGAGGGAAGACAGCAGGGACAACCTGGGGTTCACCAGGACGGGGAGGCAGTGGGAGGGGAGCTGTCAGAGAAGGTTCCCTGGGAAGGGCTGAGGATGGGGAGGAGAGACAAGGAACCAGGCTTTCCTACTGTGCCTGCTCCTGCCCACCACAGTATTCCCTGAGGTTCCAGACACAAGAGCTAAGTGTTTTAGTCACACACAAGGGCAGCCCCTATGCCAGCCTGCACTCCTAGGCCCTGCCTGCCCACCTCTCCAGTCTCTCTCCTGCTTCTTCAGCTGGCACTGCTCCAGGGAGCCCCCCCTCCGTTCCCCAATAATCATTTTATACTTTCCTACTTCCATGCTTTGGTTCATGCTGTGCTTCTGCCCAGATGCCCACTCATGAAGCATCTGAGGTCCCTCTGATGCCTCCATGACATGCTCCCTGCTCATTCCCTCCCTGCCATGGGCTGAACACCCACTGCGTGCTCAGGCCTAGTTCTGTGGGACCTTGTCTCATCCCAGGGACGTGAAAGTGTTGGGGGCTGGGCCTGCCCAGAGGAGGGGGTCTGAGGGGAAAGGCATGGACAGGCAAGGGTGGGGATCTCGGAATTAAGATGATGAAGTGAGGCCATCACAGAATCACCCCACCCAACCCCACTGCACTCCCCACTAATAAAATGAACAAAACCCAAAGCAAACCAAAACAAAAACACTGCTACAAACTCACCAAGTCCAACCAACAAGAAAATCCTTTTTATAAACCTTGAAATGCGATAGCCAAAGGAAGTAACAGAAGATCCTGGTGCAATGAGTGAGTGTTATGTCTCCTAAAAGTAGCACTGAGAAAAGGTGAGTCAACAAAATACCAAGAATTCTCACTAACGTCCCGTAATCTGAGAGAAGTGGACTGTTGGGTGAGTAGGCAGGCATAGAAAAGTCTGGGAAAAACTTTTGTAAAGTAGAAGCCCCTATGTTCCTCCATGAGGCCTCAGTACAAGCAAGAGCTGCCATGGTGTGGCATCTCCCAGGGTATGGGACCAAGGTCGTGGGGGACAAGCCAAAGCCTATAGGAACCAGGTGGAACAAGATGTCTAACAGGGTCTCAGAGGAGGGACAGCACTCAGGCCCCAAGAATGTCAGCAGGCAGCCCCAGCCAAGCCACCCTCAGGCCTTAGAAATGGGGGCGGGTGGGTTTGAAAGCAACAGCCAGCCTTCAAACCATAGCTTCCAGAGGAAGATAGAGTGGTCCAGACAAGACGGGGAGGGGCTCAAGGACCCACACCCCAGAGTAAGAAATCTGCTAAGCATGAGCCACAGCCGTTAGGAGTAAGAGGAAAGGAAATGGCCTGGCCTTTAGACACACAGACCACAGCCAACATATAGGCAGGAAGGAGGGAAAGTGGGAAGAAAAGAAGGAGCAAGGGAGGGAGAGAAGGAAGGGAGCAAGGAAGACAGAATGTGAAAAATAGATGAAGAACCCAATCTAGAAGAAAATACAACTAAAGGAATAAAAGCAGACTCCTGGCAAATTCTTCCTGTTACAGAAGGCCTTATGTGTAGTATGAAACCAATACAACAAAGAACTCAAAGACAAGATGATAAAACAACAGAATAAGATGAAAAGGGAGATTAGAAAACCAAGGTAAAATTATTACCTTGGGGATGAAAATAATATTATTACAGATGTAAAAATAAACTAGAAAGAGCAAAACATAGAATACATATGGCTAGAAATCAAAGTAATACTGTGTAGGAAAACACTTGTGATACTGGGAGTAAATATGGTGGGAAAGACAAAGAGATTAACACAATTAGAGAGATGATAATAGACAGAAAGGACAAAGACAAGGTACCATAAACATAACTACTAGCAGCCCTAGTTTGGAACTAGTGGAGGTTCCAAAAGTGGAACACAAAAAGATATTAAGGTATGGAATATGGAAAATATTCCCCTGAAATGAAAGAACTGAATATTCAGATTGAAAAGGCACACCATATAACAGAATCATTGACATTAAGACACATTGATTTAGTGACCACACTGAGGATAAAGTAAGAATACTTCAAGTACCTAGGCAGAAAAAGCAAGTCAT
>RJWJ010018521.1:0-31496 GCA_004363605.1 Indri indri
TGATACTCAAACTCACCTATGGAACAGGTATTAATTTTGCATACAAGGAAACGAAGCCTCAGCAGAAGTTAAGGGGCATGCTCAAGTGTCCTCAACTAGGATTAATAGCTCAAGATAATACTCCCAGATTTTCTTCCCTTGGACCACATTGGAGGTGCAGATTCAGAAATTCTAATTTTGAATCTCACACACATGAGTCAACTTGATATTAACTCATTCATCATTTCCTCTACAGGATCCTTTGCCACAGGTGGTAGGTAGCTCCCCTCTCACAGTTCTCCCTCCTCCCTCCTCCCTCTCCAGCCCTCCTTTTGAGGCCGTCAATTTATTTTCCATCATTATCGCTTTTGCTTGGATCTGCACCCATTTTTCCTAAGTGATAGAACGCCTTGTATCCCAAAGAGAAATGCTGCCACTTTGCAAAGCCTGCCTTTGAGTGTCTTTTTAAAAAGAGTTCCTACAGTGTGGCAGATTTTAATGACCTCCATCTCTCATGCCTGCATTGGGTCACCTGAGCCACGCTGCTCAAAATGATCTAACCACCTCATAATGCAGGCCGAGGCAGGCTCAGGCTCACTGCGGGCCACCGGCCTAATTCATTATACCACTCAAAGCCATAAATCACAGGATTCTTCCCCCTCTCCTCCATTCCCTCCCACCAGAAGGAGAGCTCACATGAAATCTATTTACATGGAATGATTATTCAATTAATTTTTTCATTACACTTGCCAGAAAGCATTGCCAGGATTTCTAAAGCTGCTCTGTATGTTTGCATTAATGATGACGGTGGTTCATGATACTTAATTTAGCCATCGCAGCCCATTTGGAGATCCTGCCCAACCATATGCTGCCTGGAGACCATGTAGGGGCAGCTTCCTGGTCAGGAACATGTGAGTGCCTGACACGTGTTTAGGAAAATCACAGAGGTGTTAACATCTCTATGAGCTATCCCCACTGGTCCATCTCCACAGCAGGGGCCTTAACAGAAGCTTGGGCCCATATCCTTTCTAGCCCAGGCAATTACAAGAGCCCCTTAATTGCTTTCCCTGTCTCTTTGACCCCTTCCAACCCATCCTCCACGTAGGTTGCCAGAGTGATCTTTCTAAAGTGCACATCTTTAGGACGGGAGCACCCTGTTGCTCCCTTGCCTAATATACATCAGTGGTGCCCAGTGGCCCTGAAATACAGCCCAAGCTCTCAGCTTGCTTTGCATGCAACACCCTTTGCAATCTGACCCCAACACACTTGGCCAGCCTCAGCTTTTGCTCCCTAGTCCCCCAAGATGAGGCCCATGGTCCAGCCAAATACCACCAAACCACCGCAACTCCTCAGACAAACTAGCTCTCCCAGGTGCCCACGCCATTCCCTCTGCCTGGAAATGTCCTTGACCCCTGTGAGCACCTTGAAAATTGGTGCCCATTATTCAATACCCAGCTCAAATGTCACCTCTTCTGGGAAGGTTGCTCACAAGGCACTAGCACTCTTCCGTTGTGGTCGCCAAAGCACATTGTACATGCTTTAATCACAGCCCTCACCTCATATTTTAATTACCTCCTTTCCTGTGAGTTAGTTAAGTCAGAGTCCTAGTCATTCTTTCTTGTACCCCTAATATGGGGACACTCAAATGAGAACTTTATAAAAAATAAAGATGATTTGGAATTCATCTAGACCAATTGAGAAACCCAGGAACTGGTATCTTTAATTTTCCAAAGCTGTTTCTTTTGTTGCCAGCCTGACAAAGTCCATAGACCTTGAGTTGGGAAATACTACCCCAGCATGTGGCTGGCCTCAGAGCAGACGTTTGATGATTGCTCCCTGAATGAATGGAGGAGTGTGTGCCTGTTGAGCAGACGGAATCACAGAGGAAGGTTATGCAGGTCAAGGCAACAGGGCAGTGGCTGCTCCTTATTTCCTCTGACCATAATGGGCCAACACTGATCTAAAAGGGATCCTGGTTCCGCGAACCTGTTGGAAAAGAAATGGATGAGATGTCAATTTGGTCTCACTTATGTGCAGTTTGACTTCTAGGCTCCAAGCACAGTGTGTCCTAGTAGCCAGCGTCTGCCCCTTCCCGTGGGCTCCAGGTACGAGAAGGAAAGAGACATGGACGGGTGATGCATATGCAGGCCTGGTCCTCAGCCAACACAGCCTCAGGAGTTATTGCTAAGAGTTCAAGAATGCCTCTGGAAATCCCAGCCCTCTCTTCCTTCATCCAGGCACTGGGAGAGCCTCCCAGATCCACTGGCTCCCTGGGCTGTGAGCCAGAGTTGTAAATATCACCTCCTGTCCTACTATTGCTGAAGTGAAGCCCCCTGGACTGCTTCTGCCTCCATCCTGGGGGGCTGACATCTCATGGGGAATATCTGTGGCTCCAAAATTGACTTCCCCTCCTGGTTTTACCTCAAGAAAGCAGCCTCATTCTTAAGCATTGAGTAACTGATTATAAGAGTTTAGCTGGTCAGGTCATCATCAGCATGTCAGCATCCCCACTGGATGGATACAAACCTTTCCCTGTGAGGACCAGGGAATGGAGGGTGGAATTGTCTCTCCTTGTGGCTGTGGAAATGGCTGCTACATTCACATCTGAAACTGCTGGCACCTTTGTGCAAAGAACTGATCTTCCCTACCATGGAGGGCTAGGGCAACCTCTGCACATTGTTGACTTAAGGTACACAGAATCCACTGCCTGCTCAGAACCCCCTCTTAACTACCTGCCAGGTCATTGAAATGCCTACCCCAGATGCCACCATGAGCTTCCTGGCCTGGACACTTTATCTTCCTGGGAGAAACCAACATGCAGGGCTTTTAGGGACTATGCTCTCAGTTAAGTCATCATTGCCCATTGTGCCCCCAGATGAGAAAGCTTTTGGAAAGCCTAGAAAATTCTAGAAAAATCCAGAAAATGAGAAAAAGGAGGAAAGAACTCCCATCTGCTATGCCTCTCCTGTGTGCCTGGGATCAAACATGTGTCATTCCACTTAAGGCTCAGGGTTGGGTTACTTGCCCAATTTCATATAGGTGTCAAGGCCATGGCTATCTGACCCCAAAGCCTTTATGTTTTTCATTATCCAATCCTTTCTCCAAGTGGGGTCTTCCAGAAGGGCCTGAAGTAAAAGTCCAAGTTTTTGTAAACCTATTGGGCGTTTTAACTGCAGTAAAACCTGCAAAGAAAGAGACAGCACTTGGAGTACACATTACCAAGGCTCCGGCAGCACGAGACCCCAGGGTTCTGGAAGAGTGGGCCGTAGACGGGTCGAGGGCCAAAGATCCTTCACTAGGGAGCTGGGGAAACTCAGTTCTTCCTGATGCTCAGGGGGTGTGGGGCAGGCAATTAGCCAATCCATTTCTTTGGTTGGGAGGATAAGGCAAAAAGAGCCAGCTATGAAAATTCAAAGCCAAGCACGCATTTATTAAGACCACACGCTGTGCAGGTATTGTACAAGGGGACAGAGGTGGGGGAAAGAGGGAGGAAATTTAAAAGAATAGTAAGACAAAGGTTGATATCGAGGAGACAGAGGGATAGACACACAGACGTGTATCTACAATAAGCCTAAGGTTCTTATTGCATTCCGATAACTGGAAATGTGCTTCCAATGTGGGGTGAGTCCACAAGGAGCAATTAATTCTAGTGGGCAAAAGAGGTGTAGGGAAAACTGATGCCAGAAGAATGAAGAGAAGATTCTATCCCTGTGGCCTCAGCCTGTGTGAGAGTAGCTGGCAGGGGATGGGCCTCCAGGGTAGTCAATTCCCTCTTGCCGCATAAAGGTGACAGGTGATTATTTTGTGTCCCCAGGCAGGAGATTTATTTAACTTCCTTTTGGTGGAGACCTATAAATGTTATCATAGTCCCTGCTGTAAAGTTTTGCAGTCCCTTTTAAAAACTCAGGCTCTTAATTCACTTCATTGCCTACCAGGGACAGTGAAGTCCTCAACGGACACTGCAGGGGAAGGAAGGAGGTGGCACTTTCATCAGCACCAGTCCCATCTCCTGAGAGGCCTTCTCTCATGCTTCCTTTCTGCTCCCCTACCCTACCCTACCTACCCCCCTTCTCTGCTCCTCTCACGCTTGTGAAGTCTGCGTGGCAGAGGCAGCCAGCCACAAAGGACATGGCAGACCTTTGGAATGTGTAGAATGGTTTAATGGAGGTCCTTCTGTTTTTATTGCTGTCAGAATGCCCAGCACTTTCTCCCCCAGCCTCCCAGGAACAACCATCTGTGGACAGCTGTCTCAGCTCCTCTCTTGGGAATTTGCAAGGATCCAGCAGTCATTGGGCTGGCTGGCCAGCCCTCTGTCTACCAGACACAAAGTCGGGAATTTGAATGCTAGCCTTTAAGCTACTCAATGGCCATGGTCGCTTTTCCATTATCTGGTTAAACACAAAGTTATCCTATAACTCAAACTTACCCGTCTTCACCTGAAGCAGTCAGGGGGGGTCTGTGAAATGTTTGCTGCTGTCATGGAAAAGGCCATCTGGCCTTCCACCTGTGCCACTGAAGAAGGAGGAAAACCAAAATGAAGAGGTCTTTCATCTCATTTGCTTTGTTGTTAAAATGTATGTGTGATCTCTTTGGAAAATTTGAAATATCCCAGAAAGTATTAAAAAGAAAGAAAAAAAAACCAACTTCATCATCCCACAATTCAGAGATAATCATTGTTAACATTTTGGTACATTTTCTCACACATCACACACGTATACACATAATTTGCGATTTATTACTTTTTCCTGCTATATTCGTCAACTAGTTATAAGCAGCCCATCAGTTAGGAGTCTTCTGGTTATGACAGAAAATAAACTCAAAGTGCCTTAAGCAAAAGGATAAAGGCACTTTGGGGATTTATAGGCTCACACAGCTCAAATTTCAGGGATAAGCAAGTATCAGACGCAGTGGAATTCAGAGATTCAAACTGTGCTACTAAGACCTGAGCTCTCCACCTCTGTTCTGCGTTCCCATGTGGTCTCCAGCTCAGCTTGGCTTTCTCCTCCTGGTGGCAGAATGGCAGTTAGCCACCCCAGCTCTTCTTCAAGGCTTCTTATCAATTAGCCAAACTCCCCGATCTCTGAGCCCATCCAGGGAAATGCTTGTTATGCACATTGTTATTTTTGTTCACCAACATCCTTTTCATTCATTCTGGTTGCTTTGATGAGAGCCCTCCTATGTTCTACATGGTGCTAACACTCACAAATCTAGAACCTATAACTTTTATATCTAATGTGCACAGCCTCACAAACCCCAAAGCTCCAAGCATCTCATTCCTACAGATTTCTCTAAGCTCCTATTAACATGATATGAGAAGTGGAGTAATAGGAGAAGAATTACACAAAGACCAATCAGAGATCATCCTGGGCCAAGACTACTTACGTGATCCCGTGGCTGTGCCAGGAGATGGGCCAGAGACTGGACCTCATGAAATATCACATGGCAGGTGGAATTAAGCAGGGATGACAAAGCTGATTGGCCAGACCTTTGGCACATGCCCTCTCCTGGAGCCAATAGGAATAATCTCCACCTCCAAACTTAATGAACTGAGAAGGAAGAGGTCGTTTTCTGCAAGGAATCAGCGCTGTCACTTACATTACAAATGCTCTAGCAGAATTAGTGTTGGTGACACCGTCCACTGCTTTTGTTGCTGTTGCCACGGACGTTAAGGATTCTTGCTGCCCTCCAACTCACACCTCCACTGGTGCTGATGCTGGGATAGGAGGAGCAGGAGAGAAATGAATCATGTCACTTTCTTCCCTTAGGTGAACCTGAGACTTTTGATTTTTTCACACGCTTCAAATAGCCATTTGTAGTATAAGACTTACAGAGTTGTGTCTGATTCTTTTCCTCCCAACCCCAAATTCCAAAAGCCAGGTTAAATACCCTACTTAATTCCACTTGCTGTGTGAAACGCCATGAGGTCCAGCCTCTGGTCCATCTTCTGGCACAGCCATGGGCTCCTGTAAGGAGTCTTGGCCCAAGATGGTCTCTGATTGGCCTTTGTGTGATTTTTCTTTTATTACCTCACTTCTTATATCCTGTTAATAGGAGCTCAGAGAAATCTGTAGGAATAAGATGCTTGGACCTTTGGGGTTTGTGAGGCTGCACACATTAGATTTAAAATTTGTAGGTTCTAGAAATGTGAGTGTTAGCGCCATATAGAACACAGGAGGGCTCCCATCACAGCAATCAGAACAAAGGAAAAGGATGTTGATGAACAAAAGTAACAACGTGCACAGCAAGCATTTTCCCATGTCCTTAAACATTCTTTGAAAGCATAGTTTTTAATGGGGGGCATAACACTCTACTGTATAATATGCCGTATTAACCAATCATTGCTGGATATCTTCTAGTTCTGTATTTGTTTTGACTATCCCTATAAGGAATATCCCTGCATATAAATCTCTAAATGCTTCTTTAGCTATTTTCTCAAGATAAATTCCTGTAAGTGGAAATATTTGGTCATAGGTTCTTGTTACTTCCAGAAAAGCATTGTTACAGAGTCACCCATAGCTGTGACATGATTCTCACCTGGCCCTTACCGTACTGAGAGTCTGAATGTTGGTTATTCATTCAGACAGAAAGTCACTCATTCTATTGCTTTGTTAACATGAGGAAAAGAGCATATTGGGATTGGTAGGAAATGTAAAGCAGCTAAAAGACTAAAAGTGATTTCTGCCATTTAGCCTCGCAAGAGTTAAAGTTAAACCCAAATAAGAAAATGAAGCAAAAAGCTGTCCTCCCTTGAGTTGTGTATGGAACGAAGCTATGACAGTGTGCTGGACCCCATCTTTACCCACAACTGCCCTAAAAGTGCAATATTGATAGAACCCTGTGTCTTGGGGAAGTGAACTATAAAAACTCTTTTGTCAGCCATTTGGTTTTTGTTAAAATCAACTAAGTATGATAAATAAAATCTACTTTTTTTTTTTTTTTTTTTTTGTAGAGATGGAGTCCTGTTATATGGCCCAGACTGGTCTCGAACTCCTGGCCTCAAGGGATCCTCCTGCCATGGCCTTCCAAATTTCTGGGATTACAGGAGTGAGCCACTGCATCTGGCCCCAAATCTACTTTGTTCTATCTAATCATCCAGGCTACATAAGGGACAAAAGTTAATCCAGTCATTCATTCATTTATTCAACAAACATTTCATGAGATATTTATTTGCAAGACATTATTCTAGGTACTTGAGGCTACAGAATTTGAAATGAAGAAAACAAACCTACTCCTGAATACCTAAGTTAATCCTTCAACACATAAAGGAAGAAATCAGAAATATGTGCATTACCCGTACTGAGATGAAATTATTGCTAGGTAAAAACAAGACCTGGTGGTAAGTTAACTGATTGTATTAACTTATCCAGAGAAAGAATGCATTAGATCAAGGGGGGATGCGATCACAGAACATAGAAAGGGGAAAACAAGGGAGATGCATTTTGGTAGTACCCATCAAAGCATTCTTTCAGTATCCTAAGAAGTCCGGGAATACATGGTTTGTTTGATTTCTCTGTGGACATAGATGCATCAGACTATCAGAGCCTGGAGATACTAAACTTTCAAATTTGCCACCCAGGCCCCGTTCTCTGATTTCTTGTAATCCATGCAACCTTCTGATAATCTGGCTTTATATGTAGTTTTCCTAGATAGAGAAAATGTGCAGATCAGGCGAATGTGATTGCCGGCGCCTCTTGTAAGTTGTAGTTCCCATTGTAAATTAGTGAATTGACATTTTGATTTATATACATGAGATTCTTGTGAGCCGAGTTAATTTGCACCCTGAGAAATTGTCCCACTTAATATGCTGAGAGAATCAGGCTTCTAAGCCCCCAAGGCTGAGAGTTGGAGTCACCAAAGTAGTGTCATTCTGTGTAGCCACTCAATGACCATCCAACCTGCTCAGAGCAGTGCCTGGTGTGTAGCAGTCGTTCAACAAATGCTTCTTGGTTCAAATTGATTTGAATTGAATGGATTCGATTGAACTAAGCTGGGGAGAGAGATAAGGACAGGTTCATGGACTTGGGAAGTCACCGGCATAGATCAGTTGGAGCTATGTGAACAGATGAGATTATCGACAAATAATGGAACTTGTAGAGAGGGGGAGAGGGGAGCTGATGGCTGCAAATTAGGGAATGCCCACAGAAGGAGATGGATGAGGAAAAACAGTTATTGGGGCATTTGAACTTGAGTCAGAGAGGAAGTCTTGGTGGGTTGAAGACAACACAGTGAAACACCCCAAGTTCTAGTGCAGCCTCCTCTACCTCCACTCTGTCCACAGATTATCTACAGACTTTAAAGATTATTGATATGACCCCAAATTTTTATCTCTAAACCTCGACCCTTTCCCTGGGTTCCAAACTCCTATATCCAACTATTTACCATTTACCAGATGTCTGATAGGGATCCCTAATGTGCTCGAACCTTTCCCCTAATCTCCTGAGCTCTGTTAATGGTACTCCAGTCATTCAAGCCAAAAACCAAAGCGCCATCCTTGATTCTTCCATTTCCTCTGCACACCTGCTCGCTGCATCAAACCCGTTGCTACTTCCTGTGGCTGTATCTCAAAAATATGTCTCAGATTCGTAAACTTCCCTCCATCTGCACTACTCTTGGTCAAGCCACCAATATTTCTTGCATTCTAGGTGACCATCTTAATTATACCATTGGCGCCTCTGTTCTTTTTTAAATACACATTGGTTTGTGGCCTAAAAATATTTAATGGTTTTCCATTATAAATAGAATGAAACACAAAGTCCTCACTATGGCGGAAAAGTTCCACGTGAGCTACTCTGGAATAACCCTCCAACTCCGTTTCCTACCACCAACTCCTGGATGACTACAATCCAGCCACACTGGCTTGCCTTCTGTATGAATATACCAAGCTCATTCCTTCCGTGGGAACTTGGCATTTGTTCTTTCTGTCTCATTGCCCTATCCCCAATCTTTGCACGGCTGTCAATTGTTATTCAGATCCTATCTGCAATAGACTGAATGTTTGCCCTTCCCCCACAATCCCTATATTGAAATCCTAATCCCCAATGTGACGGAATTTAGAGTGGAGCCTTTGGGAGGACCTTTAGGTCATGAGGGTGGAGCTCTCATGAATGAGATTAGTGCCCTTATAAAAGAGACCCCAAAGAGCTCTCTAGCTCATGTGAGGATACAATGATAAGTTGGCAATCTATCACCAGGAAGAGGGATCTCGCCAGAACCTGACCCTGCTGGCACTCTGATCTCAGACTTCCAGCTTCCAGAACTGTGAGAAATAAAGTTTGAATGTCTATGGGCCACCCCAGTCTATGGTACTTTGTTATACCACCCTGAACTAACAAAGACACCACTCAAATACCCCCTTCTAAGCACCTCTAAGGACCCAATCAATTACCCATTTCCAAATATAGCCATACTGTGACATTTCGCCTTATTTCTTTTTCTCCATGGTGCTTCCTTGTTTTTTAACTTGTTAATTATCTTCCCTACTCCAACTCCTCCCAACACACACTGGTTCAGTAAGAGCAGGGATATTTTTCCCCAACCCTGTGTTCTCTAGAACCTGAAATACTGCCTGGCACAGAGTAGGTGCTCAGTAAACATTTATTCGATAAAAGACACATAAATAGAAAGTAAGGATCTAAAAGAAGACCATAAAAGTGAAGGAGGAGGAGAAATCAGCCTGTTTATTTTTTGATAGAATATATTTTTCTCCACCATGAATCCCCATTAAAGAATCTAGTTCCATTGGCAATATTTTATTTTGTATTCAAAGATCCAAATACTTGATCTCTGGTTCATCTGAACAGCCTCAGGAGGCAAGCTAAAAAAGAAAACAAAATCCAACCACCCTGTTTAAATATCAGAAAAATAATTTTCATGCATTCAAACTCAATATTTATTCTGGAATACAGAGATGTGATTCTGAGAGGGGAAAAAAAGTAACAAGAAGATACAGTTAATTACAATCAAACCCCACTTTCTATTTTTCATCTTGAACAGATAACTTAACCTCTCTGACCCTTAATATCCCAGGCTGTGAAGTAGATGAACTAATATGTGTCTCTTCTTAACTCCCAAGTCTATTTTAACTGATAAAATGTGAAAAATATATAACAATGGCTTTAGGTTAGACAGTTTATAGGTTATAAAGCTTGTGAATTTTTTGATAGCTTAGGAGAACAGAGTAAATTATTATTTTTATGGGCATAATTCAAGGTCAGTTTATCACATTATATAGCTTTGAAAAGAGTTGTTCTTTAACCAGAGAAATAACATGTTTATATTACTGACTGTTATACTAGTAATAGGATCTGTCGCTACAGCATCAATGAAAGGAAGAAACTAGAATGAGAGGAATGGAAAATCAATTTATCTACTTTTCCAACCCAACATTTATATGCTGACACCAAGTGCTGATAGTTACTGAGTCAAGTATCAGATGTTTATGTAATGCCTCAAACACCACGGGCTGCCAAGATTTCCTTCTGCAAATTCCAACTGCCTGACTTAAGTTCCAAATAGGATTTCTTTCTTCTTCTGCACATCCATGGCATTACATTGAATAATTTCCACCTGTGCTTGGTAGGGTGCGATAAATGACTTAATAATTAGAAATGACATAAGTTAGAAATGATTTTTGCTGCAAATACCCCAAAACTCAACTAATACTAGTTTTAAAACATCAGGGTTTCCTGTCTCCCTAAAATGTATAAAACCCAACTGTAACCTGACCACCTTGGGACCACTTACTCAAGGCTTCTCAGGCATGGCTCCCTGGGCCGAGGTCACACATATTTGGCTCAGAATAAAAGTCTTTAAATTAAAAAAAAGACGAAGAAGAATTCTAGGACAGGGTGGTCTGCAGTTGAGTGTGGTAAATCAACGATGCCTTTAAGAACCCAGCAATGATGTGCTGGTAAATGTTTAAAAATCGTTTTGAAAGGGATAGTACTTATTTGTCATGTTTGCTAATTTCCGTAGTGTATACACTTCCACCATGATTTGATTTCAAGTTACCAACATGACATGTCTAAATGCAGAGTTGGGAAGGAACTCAGTAGCACACCAACATTAAGTATTTCACCTGCATGTATCATAGACATAAATAACCTCAAGAGCATTAGATAATAGGAAAGTAGTAAAAGAAATAGGAAATTATGAGTTTGGAGTATTATCTTTGTTTTAATACAACTTATTTAATTGTAAGTTTATATAAGGTAATTTTTAATAATGGCTATGCATAACAACAGGCATGCAAAATTCCTGATAATTTAACAGTCAGCTCTCGAAAGCTGTTACAAGTCAGTTCCAACACACCACTGAGTCAATGCGCTGGACATCATCTTGTTCCACCATCCTTAATGTGTGGACCTTCATCTGCGTGTTTGCTGCCTCATGGTCACAAGACAGCTACTGCCCTTCTGAGTCTCACATGTGCAAGGCAGGCAAGAAAAAGAGAACAAAATAGCTAAAGGGGCAAGCCAATTTTTAAGAAATACTTCCCCTAAGCCCTACCGAGAGGCTTCTGTTTACAGCGCATTGGCCAGAATAAAGCCCCATGTGCCTAGCTTGAAGAGGGCTAGACAGAGGAGAATCATGGAAGGAGGCTGAGTTAGCCAACCAAATGGGTCTGCCGCAACAATAAAAATGTATTTATGGAACTCTGATGTTCAAGACACCAGCCTCACTCAGCACAAAGAGGCAGGGATGAAAATAGAGTGTCTAGAAACTTGGTGCTTGCCCTCAAGGATTTCTGGAAGACAAGACATGCACACATGTTAGTATAACCCAACAATTCCAGGTGAATTTTCCTTTAACAACACATTAAGAGCCAAGTGCTGGTTCAGAAGCTAAGTACCTCTGCGGCTGGCAGAGGCAGGCCTCACTCTGGACTGGGTGGTCCATTTCAACAGAAGGGCCCATCATCACAGAAAGAAAAGTCAGGTCAAACAAGCAACTGCCAATGGGTTTATACACTCTGCTTAATTTGAATCATTAATTAGTGTACATGGACATGGTCTTTGTGCACTCCCCTATTTCAGTGATTTTAGCTAATTGCATGAGAGGTTTAAATTTGTGTTGAAATATGTGGACTAAAATTAAATCACTCTCTCTGCAGTGACCTACCTGCTTTTTCCAGGTAAAAGATAATTATAATTTTTCTAAGCTTAGTCCAATACTTTGCAAAGCCCTCTGGAAACATTGCTGGTATCCAGTGGGGTTTTTTTTTTTTTTCAACTGTTCCATTTTTAAAATTCTATCTTCCTACCCAAGGAAGAACACCACCACAATGGTTAAAAGAATCATGTTACCATTTCCAAAAGATGATCATAATGAATATTATGGCCACTTCTCTGGAAATTTCTACCATCATCAAGGTTGAATTAAATTATGCCTATATTACTTTAAATTTTTCTGAACTCCCTCCTGCACCAGGGCAGAGTGGGAGACCCTCACTCTTAGTGTGAATGGACATCACCTAAATGAACAGGAATGACGGTTGCTGTAAGTTGCTGAGCTATACAAGCCTTTGGGGCTGGTGAATCTGGCCATCAATTTTGCCTGATGTAAAAGGTTATTCTCTTACTGCCTTTCAGTTTTGCCCTTTTATTTCTGTACGGGTCACCACTGAATTCCTGCCTTAAAAAAAAATTTAGCATAATGGCCTGTCTGGCATGATGATAGGTCTGGAAATTTCAGAGAAATTCTTTCTACAAGGTCCTTCAGGACCTGTGATAGATAACAGGTTCCTTCCCTCCCTGGTAACCTAGAAACCTTTCTTTCCCCCACCCGCCTGCCTCTCTCCCAATAGGATCCATTTTGCCCCATATAAAAATAATATATTAATCAGCTATTGCTGCATAACGAGCTTCCCCAAAACATATTGAGCTTCCCCAAAACACAGCATCTCTTTCTCTAGCTCCCAGGTCTGCAGGGTTTCTGGGACATCCCTGCTCCAGGCTGTGGGTCAGCTTAGCTTGGCGGCAGGCTTCAGGTTGGATTCAGGTACATCCCATGTGTCTCTCTTTGGAGCAGCAGCTACTTAGCATGGTCTTTTCATGGCAGACATCCAGAGTATTAATACGAAAGGGCAGGCGGGAACACACAAGGCCTCCTGGGGGCTTGGCACAGGACTCACCACTGCTGTGAGTACTCACTTCCCACTAGTCAAACCCAGGAGCAGTGGAGAGAGAAATACAGGGCCCTCATGCCTAAAATCACATGGCAAAGGGTGTGGATGAATCATTAGAATTCAGGAAGGACTAGAAGAATTGCGAACAAGGATTTCATCTTCCCCAGATATCCTTCCCTTTTTGAATCATCTGTTTTCTCAAAATCAGTTTGTGCATCACAGTTTTGTAAAGAAGCTTTTCCAGTGACAGATTGTGTCCTTTCATCAATAAGTATACACTCGATGACTGTGAAATACCCCACTATTCACCCTGAGGGCTGAGAGAGGGAGGGCTGCTCTAAAAAGAAAAATTGGTAAAGGAAACAACTTGTACAAACACACTTGGTACAGTTGGTTGATAATATGAAGCAAGATGTGATTAAAAGCCAGAATGGGGATGGGGAGGTAGGATTTTAATAGGCACGAGCAGAGCCTTTTCAAAAGGAGAAGCACATCTCAGGGTAGGAAATTCTCCTATGGGAATGACATTCCGATAGACATACATCATCCTAACTTTTACAACAAGGGGAAGTATGAATAATCAGGTTTAACCAGTCAGTAGGCTGGTTATATTTTGGGCCCATTTCTTTACCCCTGATTTTTAACTAACTGGCTTTCCACTATTTGATTTGTTAATAATAATAGTAACAATAATAATTATAATAAATGTAGAATGGCACAAATAGAAGTATTCTTCAGAATTCTTTTGCAATGCAAACATTCATAGCCCCAGTTGATTGGTTTTATAAGTTCAGATTTCCTCCCTTAAAACCAGAAATACCTTCCTACACAGAATTTTATTCACATGTAAAGAAATAGCACCCAAGGAAACAGTGACTGAAAGATTTCATCGCAGGCAAGAGACCTTGGCCACTCGGTTCCATGGTCCCCTGGCAGTGGTGGTGCGTGAAGAAATTGCTTTATGTCTTTTATCTATTTCAATGGGAGAGTGAAAGAAGAGGCATTAGATCTCTGTGCCAGTCTGGATTCAGTCCTAAGTTTTGCCTCCTGGATTCAGGCCATTGATCTGAATTGGATTCTGAGAGCTGGCAGGTCCCTGAGCCTTCCTTCCTTCCTTCCTTCATTTTACAGATAATGAAACAGAAGCTTGGGATTCAATAAATGTGAATAAAACGGGGACTAAAATTCAAGTCTCCTGATATTTCGAGTGAAGACAAGATTCTGCCAATCACCTCCTGGGTCCCTCTTACGCTCCTAGAGCATTTCCTATACGCCAGCACCTGTCACCAGCCTCTGCAAAACTGACCCCTCAGAACAGGCATAGACAGGAGCTTTGACTTCAGACAGAAGAATTTGATTCAAATCACAGCTCTCAGACATTTGCTGGGTGTCCTTGGGCAAATTGCACGGTCTCTCTATGCTTCCCTTTCCTCCTCTGTAAAATGAGGCTAACAATATCTAACGTGCAGTGCAGTGGGTAGAAAAATGCATTGCACGGTGCCTGACACATAGGAGTAGAGTGACAAATAGTCTCTCTGGTGACAGGTGAAATGAGCATCGTGGACTCAGAGGCCTGTCCAGAAATACACCTGCACAGAACGCTTGGCCATGGCATGAACTTGCCTGAAACCCAGGTGAGGCTCCTGCAGTGTTTCTGCCCTGGGGAAGCAGAATCAGTCTGCCGAGAGTAAGAAGATACAGAGGTTCCCACCCCTGCCAGGTACCCTGTTGGGGGACTTGGGAAAATGGATACGTTCCCTGCTGTGCACCCCCCACACCCTGCCCAGGGTGTTGTCATGAATCTAATGAGTTAGTCTTGAATAAATGTACTATTGGGGATAGGAGACAGTAGTAATGGATCTTGAGATTCAGAGATTTCCCTGAGGATAGAGAGGTAGATTTCCCAAAAGGTAAATGGAGAAGCACCCCATGGAGATTGGAAGAAGGAGACACTTGACAAAAGGAAACCAGTAGGGGAACAGTAGGGAGGAAGAATGGGCCACAAGTGACCCTGCAAAGAGTCTGTCTTCCTGGGGCCGTCCTGGTGGGCTATGTGAAAATTACATTTGACAGTTTGAAGTTTCTTCCCCCAAGTTTGTAAACCCCTGAATCACCCCCACATGTGTGGACACAGCCTGGTTCAAGCTCGAGCAGTAATATGGTGGGGAACAAAGTGTCAGGAGCATAATGGAAAACAGGACCTGCCTGGCGTGTCCTAGAGGTAGAAGTTGGACTATGCAAATTCAAACTACACAACTCCCGAGGGCAAACATGAATTGTCAGTGACAGCACTGCTTAACTCTAGAGGAAGAAAATCTGTTTTCCTATCTCACCGTGTCTCAAAATTTGAGAGGTTCCTCTGTTGTACCATGGACACCATCCTCCACATCACCATGCAGAGACTGTGGGGTCCGATCCTCCATTCTCTCTTTCCAGATGGCACTTGTGTGGCCCAGTGGAAACAAGAGAAGGGCCCACTGCTCGGCCATATGCCTCCTGATGGCCACACAAAGACCAGAGAGAAGCCTGGAATTACTGCCTGTCGGGAAACCACAACTGTCTCTTGAGGACAAGTTACTTTGTGAAGTCTCAGTTTCCCCATCTGTAAAATGGAAAGAATAGCCCCTACCTCGCATGGCTATCACAGGATCTAAATGAGCAGCTCCAATTTGATCAAAACCCCCTGTGCAGTGTCAGGAATTCGGTCAATGTTAGTTTCCCTCTTCCACATATTAGTAACTCTGAGGTCAACCCTCTCAGTGCACCTGTGCAAAAATGAGTGCTTCTGATGGCAACTGTGGCAAAAGCCTAAATCTGGGGACCCCAAGGAAAGCTTTGCAAAAAGGCACATATCCAGCCTCTTCAGAAAGGATACTCTGCCAGGAAATTGTTTCTAGAAATAGGTACAGCATTATTTCAAAGAAGAAAAAGTGCCTAGGTGGAAAACCGAGGCAGCTGGACATTGTTCAAAATCCCCCCGAACCGGGCTCCTTTCTACCAAGGTGCAGGGGGCAGGTTAAAATAGACTAAAAGAGGTTTTAAGGAAAAAGAAGTCCCAAAGTGTCAATCTAAGGGATGTAAATAGAGAGAGAAGGGACAGCCCACCCCTGGGGCTTAGTGGCTCAGCGATGATGAGGAGGGGACAGGGAGGGCCTGGGGGCAGGGCCTCATGGGAGGACAGCATGTGCACTGACCTAGGGTGTTCTTTAAAAAAATCGTTGGCAGAGTGACCTCGGTCTCTTCAACTTTAATGACTCCCTGACTAAATGCCAGCAGGTTAGGAGCTCACGACAATGACCTCACTCCAGGCCACCCCATGCTGCCAAAGTGGTCAGGAGGCTCCAGATTCCTAGGGATTCAGCCTTTAGGTATCTCTTTTCCGGAATTACTACTGCCGGGTTCCCCTGTGCAACTCAGCATGCTGTCCCCTCCCTCCCTGAAGGTCTCTGCATATCGTCAAAACACCAGCTGGTCCTACTCCACTCGGCTACTAAGTCCAGGACAGGAAAAAGCTAAGGAGTTATGGACGTGGCTTTGAGGGTTTTTTCATCATCTAAGCGTTCAATATTTAGAGCAATATTGATTCAATTTATCTAGTGTTGTAATGTTCCATTGGTTGCTAGGCAACAGAGTTCTTTCTTCTCTTTATTCTGGGTGGCTCATGGGAGTTTGACTACCAAAGAGATTACTTTGTGTATGTGAAGCTAAATGGACCATAGGTGCCATACATAAGTGGAGGAATACTGTTTTACTGGGCAGTGTTAAAACCAGGTTTCCTATCACATCTCGGTAATTGCAATTCAACCTCCAGAACAACAGGGCCATTCATACTCACTTTCCCCTACAAGATACCCACTGAGAACAATTTAACACAAAGTTGTGCTGATGCATAAAACCCTGCGTTGTATGCTTACTATTCTGCCCTCATAAAGTTCAAAGCTGCGCTGAGGCAAGGATGGATTTACTCCTCCCTGTTCCGATCCCCTCCAAACCCCACGTTAATAACCAGAAATAGCAACGTTGCACTTAAATCCCAATAAGGTACCATCTTTCTTCATTTCCCTCACGCCACCTTCTCCCCTACTCACCCCAAAATTGCTTTCTCTTTTTTGAGCCTCTTTCATAAGTCCTTTCCATGGATGTTCACTGTGACTTTAAAATCTCAAGTCCAAAGCAGCAGGCAAATGAGGCACTGTCAGCTTGGGCTATATGGTTCAGTGACTTGGCATTGACGACGTTTATTTTGGAACCTGCATGATGCCCTGACCTATTTTAGGATCTCTACTGCTCCCTCCCCCTTTTTTCCAATTAGAAGTGAAGACAAAGGGGAACGTGGGGCGTTTGGGGGTGCTGGGCGGGGAGGGAAGAGCCTGGAGTTCAATTTTCTAGAAGTTCCATGTGAAGCTGCCCAAGTTGGCCGTAACATTTTAACCACTGTCACAGGGGCGACTGGAAGTCCTCCTGGAAAGGCTCGGGGCTGCGGCCACAAAATGGGAAGAAGCTCCAGAGGCAGGTCTCTGCCCAGCTTCCTGGGTGAGGCCACAGGAAACACACAGACTGGAGGCCACATGTGGTATTGTTCAGTGTTTACTTCTGTGCAAAGACCTGTTCAGGAGAGAAATGATTTCGTTCTTCCAAAGAGAAAAGCTGTCTTGAGGAGGGAACGGCAGGGGGAGAAGGAGGGAGAAGCAAGTGCAGGCAAGTGGCCAACTGCACACATTTACAGAGAACAGGAATGTAAAACAGATGTTGTGCAGGAATATAAACCATTGCCCTGGGAGCGCCATCATCAGCCTCTGGAGAATAGGGTTTCTCAGGGCCAGGCAAATAGCACAGTCAGTTACTGAACGCTGCAGAGTCATCATAACCAGCTCTAAGGAAGGCCCCCCTGGGCTGCCCGGCGCTCCGTCTCCACCTTTCTCATGGCTGTGCAGTGGCCAGTGTTCCTCTGAATACATGTTATTCCCTCTAACTAGGGATGAGCGTCCTCACCCATTCCAGAGCTTCTTACCTTGCACACGCAGCAAGACCTGGAGCTCCAAGAGGGAGATGGATGGTGCGCCCCTCCCCAGTGTGTCCAGTAGAATTGGTTCCAGGAGAATGAAAGTTCTAAGGAAGCTAAAGGACCAAGGCTACTATTTGGAGAAACTAACAAAGGACTTGTAGCACTCATGGAGCAAACGGTGACATCAAGGTTCATGGTACAGTACCCACGGCAGCAGCTGCTGGGGGCGACTCAAGAAAAATTCGGTGGCTGTCGAGAAGATTCTACCTGGGACCTTCCAAGGGAAAGGAAAGAAAGGCATTTAAAAGGCGTGGGGTCCCAGCATTGTGTGAGGTAGAAGACCAGAAGTATAACTGTCTTCTCCCACCGCGTTATGGCCTAGGAACCAGCCCATTCGAGTAGAGAGAGCACGAGTCTATTGAAGGATCCCAAAGACACAAAGAACCAAGGCGAGTCATAAGCAAAGAAATAAAATTAAGAAACAAGTATCTACCTGGTGGTAAGTCACTAAAATTGAACATAGTGATAAGTCCAGCTGGCGAATTGTTCCTGGAAAACTGAGCCCATGTGGTCTTGTAATAGATTATTTAAATCAGCAATTTCTATGAGCTGTGAGACGTGTTGGCAAAATCAGAAATAGTCCTTTCTCTGGGCATTTTTCCTTGCCCTTTCTGAATCTTCTGTTAGAATTTCACATGGCAGGTAGGCATTGCAATATTTTGGGCCCCAAAATATTTTTCGGGAAACCAAGCTGGAAATATCAACCTGTCAGACATTGTCTTAAGTTATTAGCCTGCCTGGTGGATGCGTTACAGAGGCTGGCTGGAAATTTGGACAGGCATTTTTTTTTCCTCCTTCCCTATCTATTTCCTTTCTTTACCCAGTGTATTTTCCTAGGACTATGATTCACATATTTATAATTAGAGCAGAAAAAGGGGAAAGGAGGTGATTCATGTTCTTTACCCATTCCCAGCACGGTTGAGCCTCTGGAATCTAAATTAACAATGTTGTATTAAATATATTGAGAACCTGCAGGGAAACGGAAGAAAGAGAAGGAAAAAAAAGAAAAGGAGGAGGAGGAGGAATTGAAGAAGATGGAGTTCACTGCAAATTATATTTCCAGTTCTCAGGCCCAGAAGGACATTGAAACTGAAATTGCTTGCTCTTGTAGAATTCTGTCATTCTGAAAGAACTTCTTTTTATAAGTGGAATCAGGTTTAACAGAGGAACGTTGTGCCTTAAAATTAATTAGAATAAATTAATTCCCTAATGAAATATACCATCAAGCATGAAAAAAACCGAAAGGGTAAAAAGTATTAATATGCCAATTAAGAGGAGTCATCATAAGGATGTCAGTTTATAGACACTAACTAACGCTGTGTCTGTATACACAGATGGCTTTGAAAGACATCAACTCTTCCAACTGTTGGATCACAACCAACCAGTTAGTAACTGCTTGGTTGCTTGACTGAATTCAGCTGGTTTGTTTTGAAAATAACCCACACTCTGCCTAACATCACCACTTTTTGAACCAGTTTGCGGGGTGCTATCTTCACGTGTCTGCCTGAACCCCAATTGTTGATGGATGACTGTTGGAAATTGGCTGAAGAAAAGAATTGACAGAAAGTCCAAGAGTCAGGAGAGAATCAAACGGGGGATGCTGGCCGAAAGCCAACTCCAATTTAAGAGTGCTACCAAACTAAGACAGTGGAACTGCCAGAGAGAAAACCAGGCGATTCTAGAAAATTCCACTCTAAAACATGTCAGGGGAGAATAGTTTTTCCTAGGCACCAGTGCTCAGAGGGCAACCCTGGAAAACAGGAAGAAAGAACCAACTAGGCAATCTGGTCTCTCCATATGGCATTTGGCAAGGTGAGACCATTAGTCAGTGATCTGTCGGCACTCTCCTCCACATGGAATGTCATTGCCAGTTTTACAATCCAGAAGTCTTCAGGAATGGCACTCTTGATGTACTGCTCAACTGACCTTTAGTTGGTTCCAGCAGAAGAACAGAGAACTCCACAGAGAGCCGGCTGCTTATTCTAAACAGCTGGGATGAAGTTGGGATGACATAAATATAGACATCCATTTCTAGCACCTCGCAATAGTGACACGGTTCCAGAGAAAGGCAGAGGGACTGATTCCTTTCTAATGAGTCACAGAAGCTTTTGATAAGAACCCCAGGAGTCCCAGACCTCCAAAATATCACTTGTCACATGAGCACATGAGCTCACGAATGCACTGGATGAGATGGATGGGTGGTGCCAAGTCCTAAATCTCCTCTGGGCTTCCCCCTGACAGGCTGCTCTTATGATTTAGGGCACCATCAGTGGCCCTGGTTTGACTCATCACTTGGTGATTCATCTTTTCCAATAAGCTATGGTTCCTGTTTTGTAACGCTCTTCCATTCTCCGCTTTTGATGAGAGAGAGAAACAGTGATAAAAGCCAGGCTTTGGAACAGAATCCCAGCTTTTTCCTTCCAGAATTAGCCCTCCATAAGAAGCAGCAGCAGACAGGTTATGAGATCAGTTTAAAGCAAGACTGTACATATGGGACAAAACAGTGCCCATTTGCATCAGATATGTCACTTGTATTATTTCACATACTGGTATAAGTACCAGGAGCAGCCATGGCAACATACGAACATACGAAGTGAGTGGATTTTTTCATCTGAACATTATGACTATTGAAAGGTAAAAAAAAAAAGGCACATTTGGGTTTTTAAAGGACAACTGTATTTTGACCCTTTAAGTATATACATTTATTAATATGGTAAATCTTACCTTTCGGTCTTTTTTTTTTTTTTGAGACAGAGTCTTACTCTGTTGCCCTGGCTAGAGTGAGTGCCGTGGCGTCAGCCTAGCTCACAGCAACCTCAAACTCCTGGGCTCAAGCGATCCTCCCTCAGCCTCCCGAGTAGCTGGGACTACAGGCATGCACCACCATGCCCGGCTAATTTTTTCTATATATTTTTTGTTGTCCAATTAATTTCTTTCTATTTTTAGTAGAGACGGGGTCTCACTCTTGCTAGGCTGGTCTCGAACTCCTGAGCTCAAACAATCTGCCCGCCTTGGCCTCCCAGAGTGCTAGGATTACAGGCATGAGCCACTGTGCCCAGCCCATTTTGAATTTTGTTAGGTATTGCCTGTTTTGGCTATTTTAAGTCCCTACACTTCTTGTTTTTACCATATTTATAAACAATAGTTGTACTTTTAGTATACACAAGCAATGCACACGCATTATAGTGAGCTTAGAAAAATAAATTTCAGGCTAATATAAAGAAAACAATGTCTATTATACTACTACTATGTACTAGAAACAGTCATGGTTTATAACTTGTTGGATTTTATATATTTATATATAATACACATAGTAGATAAAAATATATAAATTAGAGTCAGCTAATCTAAAGGTAACATAGTAACATTTTGCCTTTCTCTATAAATGACCTTCACCCTAGTCAGCCCTAATGAGTCTATAATGTCCATCGAGCTGGAGGGAGTTTATTATAGAAAGAAAGTATAAAAGAAACTAAAGTAAAATTCAGCTTCTGGAATTCGAAAGTAGCTGCAGGAGACAATACATTTGCAATTACAGGCATTGTATTAAGAAGGTTTGTCTAAATCTCTTAATATCCCCTACCCTAATACACCCCAAGCCAACTGTTTTTTTATCATCTAGATTGTAGATTTTTGTGTAAAAGATGTACAGACAGAAAGAGGAAAGGGGAGATCCCACTCTCTAATGTAGATGTGCCAATTTTCCCCTGGGAGGGGTAGCTATATATATGAATGAATGAATGAATGAGGGTAACATCGGAAGCAGGATAGGGATGAATGAAGGTAACACACAGAGAAAAGGAAACCCCAGGCCCCACTCCTCATCTAGGACTCTGCCCCTGAGACTTCCCAGGCACCATCTTGGGGTGCAGACACATCAATTTGGGTGCAGAGCATCAGTCAGACAGGGAGGCACCTTGAGTTTTTGCTCTCCTGAGCTGTCCTGGGTTCCTGGATGGCAAGGATGCAGAGTGGAGAGCCAGATGGGCTGCCCAGGGCTGTGGCAGAGCAAGATGTGCCTTCTGCAGGGTGGGGATGGGCCCCCAGGCCAGCAGGCTGGATAAAGGGTAAGGCAGATGCCCAGGGATCAGTTTTTATAAAAAGGGTATCAGAACACTGACTTTTTGAGTTTGTAATATTGATTCAGCTCTAGGTCAATTAGGCAATGTCTATAAAAACTGTTTTTTCCCACAATGAGCAAATAGTTGATAAATTTCCTAAATCCTTAAATTTCCTAGAATATTTTGCTTATACCTTCAAACATGAATAAAAATTTAGTGATGTTTAAAATCTATGAATCTAAACCGTTTTTTCTATGAAACCCGGTAGGCATTATTCCATCATGTTTTGGCATTCAATGTTAAAGAGTAGAAGTCAGAAGCCAACCTAATATTTTGTTCTCTTGTGCTAAAACTGACTATTTTTCTGCCCAAATATTTGCATAATTTTGAACGACTTGTTTTAATTCTTAGAATTTTTTTTAATTGCAAGAGTATGAGAGAGAGAGAGAGACAGTGTGTGTGTGTGTGTGTGTGTGTGTGTGTGTGTGTGTATGTGTTGCCTGTAACATAACAAGGCATTTCGATCTTTAAATTCAGATTTTTTTTCAGATTCCTGTAGATTCCTTCGACATACTTTCAGTTTTTATGTCTTCTTCCATTTGTTCTGTTCAGAAATCTCTATTGTTCTCAAGTTTTATCTTCGTTTCATGTCCTCCATATCTGCCTAATTTTTCTGGCTTTTGTCGATTGGTTCTCTTCCCCTGAACTCTGAGTGAACTTCTGAAGAAGCTTCTACATCGTCGTGAAATTTAATCTTGGTATCGTACATCCATTTCCTTATTCCCTCCATTAATTCCTTTCTTCCTTCTGTCTCAGCTTGTTAAATCTGAACCTCATCCCATTAGACCCTTCACCTCTTCTGTTTCTTTCTTATGGTTTTGCTTCTTTTCCATCAAGGCCATGTCTTCTTGCATCTACTTTGGTCACCAGTTTTCTAGAAGGTTCTTTTTGTTCTTACAGTAAATATTTCCAGAACTCTATTTCTCCACTGACTACACTGAGAGGTGTTCCCCTTTCCTTCTTCTGCAGTACATTTTCCACCTAGCCTATGGTCACTTTTCTTTAATGTTCTCATTCTGAAAATGGGAGAGCATATCTATATTTGAGATTTCTCAACAGATTCAATGTGAACTTCTTTGGGCTCCACTCAAAAGCCCCATAAATGCCAGGATATTCCTTTCTTTGATTCAAACCTAAGTCAACACTGGTTAGCATAGCTTCCAGCTCATTTTTTTAGGATTTTATGTACATTCATCTGATTCTAACTTTTTGTTTTCTCTCATCCCCACAGCTTGGTCCTTTGATACTGAGAAATAATGAAATATAGGTTTATTGGTTAGGACTTGGATGCATTAAAAATTAGACCCAAAAGCTTATAATTGCTCAAATACAGTAGACATATTTCTAGCTCCTATAAGAGTTCAAGGGCTCCTGATTAGGCAGCTGTCCTCCATGTGGTGATTAGGGACATGGGCTCCTTGAATCTCCTTCCAGAAATGGAGGAAAGAGAAGAAAAGAAGGAAAAGGCACAGTCTCTTCCTGAAAGTCTCAGCCTAGAACAAGCACAAATCACTTCCACTCACATTTCTCTGGAAATAACTAATTCGGACCATATCTAGCTATAAGGCAAGCTGGGAAATGCAGTCCAGGTGTGAGAGAAGATGAGAAGGACACCGATTTGGGTGGACAAGTCTGCCACAACATCAGAAACTAGAATCACTAGTACATACTGCTCTACAGACTTTTCCTGCCTTCTCCCCTTGTAAACATTGCTTTTCTTGGTTGTACAAAATACAACTTCCAGTCTTCATCTACTGTGTCCCCTCTGGCTCCTTCTCTTCCTGGCTAATTTGAGTTAGATAGCCCACCCATCCCAGCCTCAGCCCTTGGGATGCAAACTCTATAACCAGGCCAGGCAACCTCAGATCATGCTAGAAATTAACCAGAGAAAATGACATGGAGGGGAGTAGTAGCCAACCTAACCAATTCCTTGTCTTTACTTATTTGAGAAGACTCTTAGATTTTCTCTGGAAATAGAGACAAAATAAAGCAAGTCAATATATCTCTAGCTCAATAGTTCTCAAAGTGTGGTCATTGGGCCAGAAGCATTG
Source organism: Indri indri (assembly GCA_004363605.1). Classification (NCBI taxonomy): domain Eukaryota; kingdom Metazoa; phylum Chordata; class Mammalia; order Primates; family Indriidae; genus Indri; species Indri indri. The sequence continues at coordinate 24,343 of RJWJ010018521.1, forward strand.
GCATCACCTGGGTACTTGTTAGAAATGCAAATTTCCAGGCTGCACTCCAGACCTGCTGAATCATACACTCTGGAAATAAGGCTGAGCAGTCTGTTTTAACAAGCCCTCCAGGTGATTCTGTTATACACTGAAGTTTTAGAACCACTGCTCTAAATAAAACATGCCTATGACCTGGGCCATAGCAAGACACCCTATGTTAACCAGTAGTACTTTATTTCAATCATAAGCTAAACACATAGAGGAATGTCTAAAATTCTATTCTTGTAAGACTAAAAGTATAGAATGATGATAGGAAAACTCAAAGCCCTTTTGTGACTTATTAGGAAAGCCTTTGTTGAATAAGAAGATTTCATCACTCACAAATTGTTGCTCTGTGTTTTCCTTGAGGCTAATTATCTAATTCCCTGTGCTAAATCAAAATGACCATGGGCAATAAGCACAGAGACATAAAATATCCGATGTGAAAGGAACTCAGCATCCATCAAGACCACCCACCCATTTTAGAAACTGGAAAACTGAGGTCCAGGAAAAGTAAGTGGATCTTCCAGAGTCCCACCTCTGGTTGGAGGGAGAGCCAGAACTAGAACCCAAGACTCCTGAGTCCTGGTCCAGAGCTCTTTCGGCTAACACCATCTCAAGGGATCATGTGTGAAGCCCTCTGCAACTCTTAACGTGCAAAGTGGTTGCTTTATTTTAATATTGAATTGGATTCAGATAATTTGAATTCCAAATCTTAAAGAGTCAAAGTTAAATGTGCGTGTAAATTTGTTCTCTAAGCCCTGTCCAAATGCAAATAAAAAATGAATGAAGAGTATTGCCTTGGAATTATAGAACAGTTTGGAACATTGATGTCAATATTAAGAAATGTAATGAAAAAGCATCAGGCAGCAGTCTCTGTTATCTCCCTTTTACGTTTTCCTCTAAAATGCCCTGTGGTATCATAGAAATTTGGGAGAAATTTCCACTAACTCTAAGGCCAATAGGACCTTAATAGAGAACAGTGATCTGTGGGTTCCGTGTACCTTATTTCACAACGACAGAAATCCAGGCATCATAAAAAAAAGTGGGAAGCATTTAGCTCCTCTCATGGTCTGTCCCAAGAAACATTAGCAGAAGAAACAAGAGGTAAACTGGACAGCGCAGATGGTAGACAAAACACTTCCTACCACTTCCCCCTGCCTCAACTTCCCCACAGCATTCAACAACTCTTCGGAGAATGCAACTCCCTCTTTTCACATGTATGTATCTATATTATTGGTTCTGTTTTTCCAGAGAACTCTGACTAATACAACCAATGTCAGATGCTAAAGTGGTTTTGAAATATGTGCAAATTCTCCGATACTCCTCCCATAGAGAGGCAGTATCTATGCCCCCTTCCCTTTAGTTAATAGAACACGTTGAAAGCAACACTGCATGACTTCCAAGGCTAAGTCACTAATGTGATGCAGCTTCCACCTTGCTCTCTGAGACACTAATTCGTAGAGCTCCAAACCACCCAGAGGACCCTGACTGAGGAAGCTCAGGCCATGTGGAGGTGCTTTAGTTGACTGCCCCGGCTGAGAGCCAGCATCAACTGCCACATTTAAGCGAAGATGTCTCTGTATGACTTTAGCCTCCAGATGACAAATCACCCCCAGCTGCTGAGTCTTTCCAGCTGAGACCCTGACACCATGGATCTGAGACAAGCTACCCCTGCCTGCTTCCTGACCTACAGAAGTCATGAGTGTAATAAAATGGTTGTTCTATGCCACCAAGTTTTGGAGTGGCCCATTGTGCAGCAATAATAACCAGAGCAGATGTGTACACTTCTCAGCTTCAACACCATCTCATTTCTTCAATGGCTATCCATTTCACTGAATTCTTACTAGTTGGATTTGAGCCTCGAGGGTTATTTGGGCAGGAGTTATTGGCTCTAATCTCTTTCTCCATAAAGCTAGGACAAGCTGCAAGCTCCCTGAAGGCAGGAATGATTTGTCATTTTGACAATTATAGCTCAACACTGGCCACAGTGCCTGGAGCACATGAGTAGGCTATTTCAGTTATCTATCATATTCTTGAAGCCACCCCAAAACTTAGCAGCTTAACACAGAGGTCAGCAAATTATGGTCCATAGGCAACTCCAGCAGCCTGCTCTTTTGTAAATAAAGTTTTATGGGAACACAGCCGTATGCAGTCATTTGCATATTGTCTATAGCTGCTCTCACTCTACAACAGCAGAAGTATTTGCAACAGAGACCGCAATGCCCTCCTACAAAGCCTAAAATATTTGCTCGTTGGCCCTTTGCGGAAAATGTTGGCAGAGCCCTGCCTTAACACAACAATAACTTATTATTTCACCCACTTCTGTGGTTGGCTGGGCTCAGCTGAGCAGGTTTTTCCCCTCTTCATGGTCACTCATGAGGCTGCATTCATCTGACAGCTTGGCTAGGGCTAGGACATCCAGGATGGTCTCACTCACATGTTTAGGGCCTTGGTGCTGTTGGCTGAGGCATCTCAATTATCCTTCATGCAGCCTCTTTTCTCTCTCTCTCTCTCTCTCCCCTCCCTCCCTCTCTCTCTCTCTCTCTCTAGCTTCTCATCACTCATTAGCCTCTCTCAACTTTCCTTATTAAAACTTCCAAGAGAGAGCAAAAGCAGAAGCTACTAAGCCTCTCCAGATCTAAGCCCAGGACCTGCACAGCATGACTTCCACTGCATCCTACTGGCCAGAGCAAGTCACAAATTAGCCAAGACTGGAGGAGAGGGGACTGTCCACTCCTGGCTAGAAGGAGCAGCAGGGGCACACAGAGAGGGCAGGAACTGTTGGTGGCCACCTTTGGAGGCCACCTACCACATAAAATACATAGTCAATATTTGCTCGATGAATTCAGGAAAGCTCACAAGGCATAAAAGTGGAAAGAAAAGTGAGCAAGTAAAAGGCAGTGCCTTGAAGGACATGTGCTACTTATCACACAGGGAGGCAAGGTCTCCTGGAGCTGTCAGCACTGGAAGAGGCCCAGCAGGGCTAAAGAACAGCACAGTTTCCAGCCGAGTGTGGAAAGAAAGTGAGATAAATCAGAGATGCGATCAGTGGAGCCATCTGGGGTTGGAAGGAGCTGCAGAGATGAGGTAGAGGGGAGATTAGATACTGGATCCATATAGCAGAAAACACCAACTAGTCTCAGAAAAGTACAAAAATCAGACTTGATAGGTTAATGCCAGACAAGAGCTAGCAGGGATTGATGGGGAGGAAAATCAATGAACTTATGTGAGTGTCTGCAACATCCAGATTGCATTAAATGGCCTCCGATTGTACTGGCCATGTGTCAGACCATATAACTGACCTCAGTGGATATGACTTCTCGGGTCATGAGCTCGGTTATGACAGCATCTGACCCAGACTATTTAGTTAATTGGACTTGGAAGTACTTATTACAATCCAAGAAAGGAACATGGTAGTGCCCAACAACAACAAAGCATTACATTCCAATGGTACAGGTAGGTCACAATTAGCCAAACCAGCAACTCGGTCACTGAAATAATAAGAAGATGAAAACGCATCCTGTCCATTATTTCGCTTAATCCTATGAAGAAGCAAAATTTACACATTTCACGGAAGAGGAAACTGAAGCTTAAAGATATTAAAGAATTCTCCCACATTCCTGCAGCTAACATATGAAGGAGGTAGGATTTGAACTCAATTTCACCTGAGTCTATAACATGTCATGTTGCTTTCCTGGGGAATAGAGACATTTCCATAAAGGAAAAAACTAAAAATATGAAGCTTCATTTGTCCAGAAAAGTTTGTCCCAAATTATGTCCTGTGCAATACCATTACCTTGAAAATAATGATCTCGAGGTAAGTAAGTGTGAGACCTGATGCCTTGTAGAGGCCCCTTCTGAAAATCACATGAGCATTCACATATTTAAATAAAAATATGCCTGAAATCCAAATCTCTTTTTCATGTATTGCCCACTATCTCCTGAAGAACTAGTGTTCTAAGGAACATCCTTTGGGAAAATGACATCTAGGAAGATGAAACAGTGAGAAAGCACTAGCTTTATAATGTTATTAAACATACAACCACTGAGGACACATTTCTGGCAATCACTAGAACTTGGAGGTACCCAATGAGGGTCGAAGCAGTTTTAAGGCAAATAAGTCAAGATCTTGTTATTCACAATCTAGAGTAAGCTTATAAACCTTGCCGCTACAGTAAATTAAAATATTTTAAAAGCCATACATATAAAATAATAGGACCCCTGGCCTCCAAAATTGGCTGTAGGTGTCAAATTAGAGGCATAATCTTGCGTTGGGTGCACCACTGCTCTGGCATTCTGCAGAGACTCGCAGCAGTTTTGATCTAGCTGACTTGGCCTGTCACAGCTGGCTGTGGGTTAATTTCTCCTGTTTCTAATCTCAAAGGATACCTGAAAAGTCAGCCTCTATCTATCTTGCCATGTTTACATCATCCCAGTAGCTCAGAACTGAAGTGGCAGTTACTTTTGCAACGCTGGTGAGAATGTAAAATGATGCAGCCACTATGGAAAACAGTATGGCAGCTCCTCAAAAAATTAGAAATAACATTACCACATGATCTATCAATTCCACTTCTGGGTATATACTCAAAATAATGGAAAGCAAGGTCTTGAAGAAATATTGATACACCCACGTTCACAGCAGCATTATTCACAATAGCTAAGACATGGAAGCAAACTAAGTGTCCACTGATGAATGAATGGATAATCAGAATGTTCTATGGTATATACAAAATACACACACAGTGTGTGCATATATATATACACATAAGTTGTATGTATATATACACAATATACATATACATAATATATAGAATACTATGTGTATGCATATATTATATACACACACACCATACACAACATATACATGTAAACAGTGGAATATTATTCATCCTTAAAAAGGATGGAAATTCTGCCACATGCTACAATATGGATGAATCTTGAAGACATTATGCTACTTGGAATAAGCCAGTCACAAAAAGACAAAAACTGTATGACACCACTTACACAAGTTACCCAGAATAGTCAAATTTAGAAAGACGGAAAGTAGAAGGGTGGTTGCCAGGGGCTGGGGGAGGAAAACGGGGAGTTATTGTTTCATGGATGTGGAGTTTCATTTGGGGATGATGAGAAAAGTGTTGGAGATGGATGGTGGTGATGGTTGCACAATGCCAAAGTACTTAATGCCAGTGAACCATACACCTAAAAACGTTAAAATGGTAAATTCTGTGTTTTGTATATTCTACCACAATTTCTCAGAAAAGAACTGAGATGGCAGGTAGGTGTTATTTTGCCTCCTAACAATGATGTTGAACACAGACCCTTCCACCATGTGGCCCCCTCTCCTTGGCACTCCTGGGTGGATTCACAGGAGGGCAGGACTCCCCGCCCAGAACTGCTCTTCCCCCAGAGGGAGGTGGGGCAAGTCCTCCAGCAGTCGCACCTGCAGCTGGTTAATTACCTGTCACCCAATCCTTCCTTCACACCAGTGAATAAGGATCCCACAAGTCTAACTTACCACAGGCCCTGTGGTCCTCGTCCCGCAGGAGGAGTGGGTGGCAGGTTTCAGGCTTAACAAAAGAACCAGTTTAAACTACAACAAAGAATTGCTTCAAGTCTAATGAAAATCAGGTATTAAACGAAACAAGACGCTCTGTCTCTCCTTTCTATTTCCTTTTTTCCCAGGGAGGATGAGGCGGGCACTCATGAGACCTGGCTCTGGAGGGGAGCCCAGGATGGGTCCTCCAGCAAGTGCTGTATTCTCTTCCTCCAGGAGGATCACTGGTCCTCACGACCCAGTAGGCCCCATATGGTTTGTAGTAACCCCGCGGATCTTCCCAAGTCCTGCTTGTTTGTCATCTCCTCGTAAATTCCTCCTCTTCAGACTAGACTGGGAAAAAAGAATATTTCTGAAGCAGTGGAGAGTCAAGGGTAATAGTAATCAAAGGAACAACAAACTGCCATTTTACCTCTATGGAATATAAAAGACGGAAGGAAGGAAGGAAATTTTAATAAAATTGTGTTGAAACAAGTACACTGAAGCGTTTACTGATAGCATTTTATTGGTACAGCTACTCTTGAGATCATGGCATTGTGCATCAAGAGTAATACAAATAAGTATACCTTTTAACCCAGCGATTCCACTCAAGGGATCTGTTCTAAAGAAATAATTTAAGGCTGGGACATGGTAGCTCACACCTGTAATCCCAGAACTTTGGGAGGCTGAGGCAGGATGATTTCTTGAGGTCAGGAGTTCAATAGCAGCCTGGACAACACAAAAAACCCCATCTCTACAAAAACTAGAAAAATTAGCCAGTATGGTGGTATGTGCCTGTAGTCCCAGCTACAAAGAAGCCTGAGGCAGGAGGATCATTTGAGCCCAGGACTTTGAGGCTGCAGTGAGCTACGATCATGCCACTGCACTTCAGCCTGGGTAACACAGCAAGACCCTGTTGAAAGAAAGAAAAAAAGAAAGAGAAAGAAAGAAAGAAAGAAAGAAAGAAAGAAAGAAAGAAAGAAAGAAAGAAAGAAGGAAGGAAGGAAGGAAGGAAGGAAGGAAGGAAGGAAGGAAGGAAGGAAGGAAGGAAGGAAGGAAGGAAGGAAGGAAGGAAAGAAATAAAAAAGGAAAGAATTTAAGAGATCCAAAAAACTACATTCTACATTCATTAGAATAAAGATCTCAGAACTATTTCCAGTATTAGGAAATTGCTGACAATCTAAATATCCAGTTAACATGGGAATAACTAAGCAAGCTACAAGAAATGAGCTTGATGACATACAGCCATTAAAAATAATGATGAAGACCATATCACGTTATGAAAATGTTCTAGCAAAACATTAATTAAGAAACACAGCCTATACATTTATTGTATACCTTGATTATAAGTATGTAAAATATGTGCATAGAAACCAATTAGAACAGAATTTAAAACTGATATATATCTAGAAAACCCCAAAGATTCAACCAAGAGGCTACTGGAACTGATAAATGAATTCAGTAAAGTTTCAGGATACAAAATCAATACACACAAATCAGAGGCTTTCATATACGCCAACAGCAGTCATACAGAAAACCAAATCAAAGATTCAATTCCCTTCACAATAGCAACAAAGAAAATAAAGTATCTAGGAATATA
>RJWJ010018522.1:0-31482 GCA_004363605.1 Indri indri
AAAAAAATGAATAACATAAATAGAAGCCTGAGATCAAAAGTATGTTGTATTTAAATGAGAATCTGGAAACCATAATGGTCTCAATGGAATATTTATAGTAGTGTGAAATGAGGTTAGATAGAGTTTTGAAAGCCAAGCTGAGGTTTTGGAATTTATACACCAGTACTAAGAAATTATAAGAAGTTTTAGAAGAAATCCTACCCTGCTGATGCTAGTGAAAATTGGTTCAATATTTCTCAAAATTTTCATATCCTTTGACTCAAAATTGCCACTTCTAGGAATTCACCCTAGAGAAAAAAAATCAGAGGTGATTTAAAAAGGAGTGCTCTATAGTATTAACAGTACTGGGAAATTAAGTTTCAACAAAATGTCCAATAATGGGAATACAGTTGAATAAATTAGGAGAGTTCTTGGAACATGAAACGTTCATTAAACATCATGTTTTAGAAGACTATTTATGACATAAACATAATAACCTTTAGTAAATTAGGTTAGAAGCAGATACTGTTATTATTAAAAAATACATACAAATATTAACTCTGGTTATCAATAGATGAAGGACATTCTGGGTGATTCTTTTGTTCTTTTCTGGATTTATTAACTTTTATGTAAAGTATATATAATTTTTTAGTATGTGTTTTTCAAAAAATAAATAACAATGAAATAATTTGTGATAAGATATTATCATAAATATTTTTATGTTTTAGGAAGACCAATATGTGAATGTGAAATTATGGAGTTAAGATGTAGGGAGGGAGAAGCCATATGTAATGGTACAAACTTGAGTAGATACTAGAATGAAAGGAATGGGGCATAAAAGAAACATGATCCTGGATGGATATAGGTGTGAAGGACAAGTACTGTCAAAATCTCATTCCTACGAAACTTATTAAAATAAAAATCATTACTTTGATAAAAACAATAATGATTTTAGTATCTAATTATTAAATTTTAGGATGGTGACAGATACACAATATACAGGGATGGATCTTAAAAGAAGCTAAAATATACATTTAAGGATCATCAAGTATTATGTTAAGTTGTTAGAGATGATCCAGTTACATAAAGAAAGCAATAAAATGCAGAAATAACAGATGCCCAATACCGAACCTTGGAGAATAAAAAGTCCAGAAATGGAGGAGGATAAAACAGCAACTAACCCGAAGGAAAGTGGTTAATGAGGAGAGGGTGGGAGAAAAGAGTAATTTCCAAAGTCATTGGAAAGTACAAGAAGGGAGGGAGCATGTCAAGGTGACAGTTCTTAGTGTCAAATATTGTAATGTTCTGAAAAAATGTGTTGCAAAAAGGAGCCATTGAAATAGAATATTAATAAGGGAATGGACATCAGAGAGGATTGTTTACTTCCTTGATAATTACAGGCTTTAAGTTGGATTAAAAACTACTGTTTAAATTTTGGGTACAGCATGGAGAAGCCATGGATGTTTGGAAATTGTCTTTCGCTACCTACTTATAGTCCGTGTGCACGATGGTGTCGATGGATAAAATACTTAATGCTTTTGCTATTAATATTTTTTTCCGGGAAAATAATGTAGACATAATCAAGAATTTCACAAAGTGTTTTAAAAAAATCTCCAGTTCCATAGGATATTACCAGTGTGAGATTTATGTAAGCAAAGTGTTCTGGAATAAAATGATTTGGGGAAATTTTAAGTAATACAGTGTTAACAGGGTTTCTTTAAAGAAAGACTTCATATGATGTTTATTATTTTTATAGGCACTGTGAATTCCCAACAATGGGCTTTGGAACAAAGTGATTCCAAAATTCATTGAGCATAGAACTCATTTTTCCTGGAGCACCTCTCAGACTAGTTTTCTGTAGACTGAATAATGGGAAATTATGATAGACTATTTTGAGAAGTTTGGCTTTCCTCTTCTCCCCCCAAATCCCCCATTTTAAACCTTCATTTCTTATCTCTTTATGCTCGGGTCAATATAAATATTAATTTACTGTTCATTTATAAGATGCGTTCTTAATCCCTTTTCACAGTTTTTGTTTGGAATCAGTTAGCAAAATATTCTTCAGAGGGTAACTGCAGCCAGTATAAGACCAAACAGATGCTACCCTTTTCTTCAAAAACAAAATACAACTTTTGATTTTTGACTCTATTTAGCATTTCATTCTTTTACTTTCAGAAGGGCTACCATTCAGCTATAGTAAATATTTTAACAGTGATTTAAGGAAAATTGTTTTAAGACTAAATATTAACCTCATATTTAATATTTCCTTTCCCTTTATTCCACAAAAATGGTTTATTTTTCAGCCATGTACCTGAATTGGATTACCCTTTTCCTCTTTCTCTACTTAGTGACTTTTGTTCCCTAAGCATCATTTCATCAAGAAGACTTCTATGATTTCTAAGCTGAAAAATCCCCAGATATGATGTGCCTGTTCTTACCAAATAATTTACCACTCTGGATTGTAGTCTTTTGCACTGAATGTGTTTCTAACCACTAGATGCATAGTGTCTAGCATCTAGTTATTGTTTAATAATTGGTAAATGAGTGAGTGAATAATTGAATGAGTCTTTTATACATTTATGAATTTGGAAACTCCATATAAGGTGTTTGATTATAAGATGTTATATAAAGCTGAAATGACTCAGAAATACAATATGTGTTTTCTACTTCTTGACCATTTTTCAGGAATTTTCTATTCACTAAGAACTGTTCCAGAATGCAAAGGTTTTATTTAAAGCTATAACTTACAAATGTGAAACAAGAAATGTTTCCTGTTATCTCATCTCCCTTCTTCCTTTTTTTTTCCCCCTAATTACCTTCCTTCCTTCATCCTTTAAAGTGAACAGATGGGCTGTTCCAAAGTTTTTACAAATCTACTTGCTGAACATTCTTACAGACTAAGCAACAATTGAAAATGAAATCCAACAGTTGTTTTACTGCTCTCCCATCAACTGGAGCAATAAAGTGATTCCACGGGAGAATTGTTGCTACTAGAAAATGTGGTAGTGCCATTTTCGATTTCCTTTTACTTTCATAAGTGATAATAGATAATTTCTTCTTATTTCTCCTTTTCTTTCTTATCTTCTGCATATAACAATGATTTCAAATTCTTTTAGCTGCAGAAACTTTCTTCAAAAATTATCTTATGCATATTTCTAGTTTCAGAAAAGTATTATAAAACTCCTCTGGGTGGCGACTGTGGCAATGTAGTGGGGGGTTAAACTCCTATCTCCTTGCCTTGAGCCTCTATAGTGATATCTGAGATGTATCCACGGAACATAGTTGCATAACCACTGGGTGGAAAGTTTAGCCTTTCCCTAAGGAATGCTTGACTTTCTAGTTGACATTTTAATCCAAAGTCTGCCTTTCTATGGCAGTACTTGGTAGACTTCACAGTTGTGGCCAATACTTCAATCACAACAATGAAAATACATAATTTTTAAAGTCATTTAATACAGTGAAAACATGGCATCATACTATGGTTGGTATGTTTTACAGAAGATCTACAAACAGTGTTTTGTTTTTTTTTTTCTTTTTCCTGAAAATAACGATATAGATTTAGAAAAGAAAATAATAGGGGTCTAGATAATTTAGAGGATTAATACAAATGAGACATAAAGAAATATACCTCTAGGCTAGTAATCTGAATCCCTGCCGGAACAATAACAACCAAAATTGTCAGCCCCTGACAGCTGTTTGATAGATGATAGAAAATGTGGTAGGACTTTCCATCTAGTTCGCATTACGCAGGTGTCCACATTAAAAAAAATCGTAATTGGCTCTAATTAAGACCATTGTTGGCAGCTTCAGCAAAAAGGCCAGACATTGAGTGGGCAGGAAGATCTGCTTGGCCTCTAAGGCCCAGAGTTCCTGGCAGGTCACTGCTGAATTGCATTAACAAAGCTAAGTTATTCTTACTCTTCTAATCCTGCAGAAAGAGAAACTCAATTTTCTAGTGCAAGCAAAATAAGAATTCCAGTATATTTATTACTATACTTTTAGTACATACACTGAAAGGCCAGCATCAGGATCACCTATGATAACGTGAATGGCTGCAAATATTCTGCATCCTGTTTGTCCCGTGTGAGAAAGCAAAGAAGCAGGATCACGGACACAGGTCTGCACAGTTAACATCTGCATGTGTCACGGAAGACAGAATTATCATTAAGTCTGTGATGGACCTGAATCAATGGAAAAACCATAAATTTTGCTTTTAGGACTTGTAGCAAATGCCTTTATTATGGCTTTTGTGTTTCAATGTAATGTGTCAGTAATATTTGCTACCAGACCCATCTGATTTTCATTTTGTTTGCACATGAAAATAAAGTTGACAATTAGACTTATTGTCTTTGGATTCCCATCCTGAATAGCATTTTTATATTTTTTAGTGATGATAAGATTGTCAGCATAAAAGACTCTCTTTGGTTGGGGATAGTAAAGATGTGTCTATGTAGGCCAATCAATGTGGAAAAGGTGCTCGCTGTTAGTTTTTGATAAATGTATTTACAGATTATTCGGTTTTACGGACCCACAATCACTGTTAACATTCAGATGCAGGTCTGGGTTGGGGTGGGAGGAAAATAAAGCTCTGAAGTGGGGTACCTAATCATATGAAGGTTTGCAATTTTGTTAGGAATAATAGAGAAGCAATATTGAGAGAGCTGTGGGGTTAATGAACACGGATGTGGCTTTCATGTGCAAATTTCTTTTGATTAGATGAAACAACAATTCCCAGAGTTGGGACTGGTGTCCACACACTCAGGCCTGCATCTGCATGTAAATGGCTTCATTAGAGGCCAGATCTGTGTGCACAGATGAGCTGTGTAAGGCACTCAGAGTCTCTGCTTCATGAACCACTTTCTTGCTGTGTCTTTTTCCTGTTCAGAAAATTAGTGATATTATTTCTCCTTGTGGCCAAAGCTGTTGAATAAAGGGATAGTTTGAGAACACAAAAGGGTGAGAGCTATGGACTGTTAACATGTTTGTCCTCTTTTTCTTACTCTTACAGATTGGAAACATATCTCTTTTTATTTCCAAGTAAAATTAAACTTCCTCGACTTTACCCTACAATTATCAAGGTTAGCATTTTTGTAGTTTGCCATTTATTAAATGCTGACAGGAGAATAGCCCTCGTGTGGAACAAGGGCATCACTGAATATACAAAGAACTTGGCTGTCTGCTCATTTTACCTAGGTTGAACAGGCCTTCTGAAACTCCCTAGCCTCCTTATGATTCAGAACTTACTACCAAGGAGAACAGTCTTTTTTTGTGAGAGAAAAGGGTAAAATATGTTCTTAGTATTTGCTAATGGAATCCTGCAGCATTATTAGTTTGAGATATTTCTAGGGAATTTTTGTCCGTAATCAATTGATTAATTGGATTGGTTTAAGATCAGCTCTAGCTCATTTATTTTAGATAGAAGATATAGGTGCTAACTTTGTGGGCTCTGAAGTAATAAAGCCAGTATTGTACAATAGAAATAGTGGTCATGTTATTTCCATTCTAATATTTTTAAAAGGCAATTTTAAAAAATTGTTTAATTTATGAACTATAAAATCCATAGATGGATAGTGGCATCGCCTGTTTTCTTTGTATTTGGCTTTTTAAATTATCTTTATAATGTTTTAAATATCCATTCACATCACTGTATGTAACACTATCACTGTATGTTGCACCTTTTTATTGCTGAGTAATATTCCTACCAATATACCACAATTTGTTTATTCATTTTGATGTTCCTTTGGGCCATTTCCTGATTTTGGCTGTTATGAATAAAGTTACTATGAATATTTTGTGATCTTGGGATTTATGTTCTCATTTATTTTGAGTAAGTATCTGCAGGTATAATTGCTGGTTTATATGGTAAGGTATTGCAGAAATTTATTAGACACTTCCAAACTGTTTTCTAATGTGACTGTGCCATTTTGCATTTCCATGAACAATTTATGACATTTCCAGTTGTTCCACATCATACCCAACATTTAATATTAACAATCTTTTCCATTTCAACCCTTCTAATGGTTACAAAATGGTATTTCACAGTAATTTAAATTTGCATTTCTTTGGGAATTAAAGATGTTCAGCATCTTCTTTGTCTGCATTGGCTATTGGCACATCTTGTTTTGTGAAGTCTTGCTCAAAACTTTATTTATTTTTAATATTTTTGTCTATTATTGAAACTCAAGAGCTTTTTATATATTCTGGAAACAAACTCATTTTTAGAAATATTTACGGCAGATACTTTTTCCTAGACAGTGTTATGCCTTTTCATTCTCCCAATGGTATTTTTTAAATTTTTTTAAATTAATGAAGCTCAATTCGTTAATTGTGTCTCTTATGTCTTTGTTTTTAGTGAACTCTGTAAGACATATTTGCCTTCCCCAAGGTTACAAGGTATTTTTTCTCAAAATTTTATAGTTTTAACTTCTATATTTAGGACTAAATTCATTTCGAGTTATTTGTGTGTGTGTGGTTTGTGGTAAGATTTGAGTGTTTTTCTTTCTTTCTTTTTTTTCTGTAGGATACTCAATTATTCCAACATTATCTTTTCACTATTTTATTGCGTTAAGAACTTATTAAAATTCAAGTGAACATATTTGTTGACTTATTTTGGGGTCTTTCTTATATTCTGTTGATCTATATGCCTATCTTTAAGCTAGTACCACATTGTCTTAATTATTGTACCTTTAGAGTAATCTTACAATCAAGTAGTATGATTCTTTCATCTTTGTTCTTCTTTTTAAAAATTGTTTTAATTATTCTTAATCTTTTAAATTTTCATATAAATTTTAGTGTCAGCTTATTAATTTCTATTGAAAACTGCTTAAATTTTGGTTGCAATTGAGTTGAATCTAGGGGTCTATTTTGAGAGAATTAATAGTTTGATAATGTTGAACAGTCTGATTCATCAACACATTTAGAGTCTTAAATCTTTCTCAGTGTTTTATAGTTTTCAGTGTACAAGTCTTATATAAACTTTGCTAATTTTCCGTAAGTATATTGTTTTGGGATGCTGTTTTAAAAGTTATTGTTTTAATTTTGATTTTCATTTTTTTCTAGGATATAGAAATATAAATTGTTTTGTGTGTTGACATTGTATTCTGCAAATTGGCAAACTCATTTATTAGTTCTCGAATGGTATTTTTCCTTTTAAATCAGCCTTAAATTCTTGAAATAAACCTGTCGGTGTAATGCCCTTTTTATACATTGCTGGTTTAACTTTGCTGATATTTTTGTGAAGGATTTTTGCATCTATGTTCGTGAGGGTTGATGGGCAGTTTTATTTTCTTGTAATGTTTTTCACTGATTTTGGCATCAGCCTACGCTTTCTTTACAAATTTCACTAGGGAGTTATTTGTCCTCCTCAGTTTTCTGAATAGATTTTGCAGAAGATTGGCATTTTTTCTTTAAATGTTTGGTGAAATTCATTAGTAAAGACATCTGGTCCTTGTATTTTTTTGTCAGAAAGTTTCTAAAAGAATTTGATTTTGTTGATAGATATAGGAACACTCAGATTTTCAATTTCTGAATCAGTTCGGGTAATACGTCTTTTAAAGAAATTAATCCACTTCATTCAAGTTTTCATAAGTTTTATATATCATTAAGCAAGAGATTTTCCAATTTTATTGGTCTTTGAAAGATTTAATTAATGCATTTCTCCACTGTTTGTTTATTGTCTATTTTATTTGTTTCCTTTCATATTTTTAATGTTTTCTAACTTTGTTCACTATGGGTTCAATTTGCTCTTCCTTTTTAGTTTATTTGAATGAAAACTTAGATAATTGATTTTAGACCCCTTTTTAAATTTTTAAGCATTTAAAATTACAATGAAAAGTTTTTCTATACATTGCTTTAGCATCATCCCACACATTTTGACATATTTGTGTTTTCGTTTTTATTCAGCACAAAATATTTTCTAATTTTATTCGCAATTCCTTCTTTGAACCATGAGTTATTTAAATTTGTGTTTTTAGGTTTCCAAATACTTAGAAGTTTTAAAATATTTTTCTGCTATTGACATCTGATTATTTTAATTTGGTCAGAAAATATACTTTTATGATTTTTTAATATTTGTTGAGAGTTTTTTTATGGTCCAGAATAAAGTCTATCTTTATAAATACTCCATATGTTCTTGAAATGAACATATAGTCATTCTGGTGATGATGGTGGAGTATTCTGTCAATTAGATCAAGTTGGTTGATATAGAAGACCTGCTATTCAGGTCTTCTGTAACATTATTTATTTTCTCTCAAGAGTGTTAAAGTCTCTGCCTACACTGTGGAATTTTATTCTTTCTTTCAGTTCTGTCATATTTTACTTTAAGTATTTTGAAGATTTTTTGCTGGGTACTTACACACGGATACCTCTTAGATTCTTTTAATGAGTTGTCCCTTCAATCATTATGTGTTATCCTGCTTTATCCCTCATAATAACAATTGTTTTGAAGTTTACTTTGTCCAATATTCATAGAACCTCTTTAACTTTATTGTGACTAATATTTCCAAGGCGTGTATTTTTCAATATTTTACCTTTAAGCTATCTATTCCTTTGTATTAAAAAATGGGTTTCTCATAGAAATCAAATAGGTCTTGCTTTTTTATTATTTACATTAAATATAACTATCAAATTTGTTTGGGTTCATATCTACCATCATGCTAATTTAAAAAATAATTCCTCTCTGTTCTTTTATCTTTTTTTCTGCCTGCTTTTGCATTAATTAAGGAAATTTTTATTACTCTATTCTAACTTGGTTTATTTAACGTATCTCTTTGTTTTTTTTATTTTTAGAAGTTGCTCTGTATTTTACAATATGTATGTTTAATTTATCACAGTCTAAATAATATTATACCACTTTACATATAAGAGCAGTTTTCTTTTTTTAATTTGCCCAGGTGAATTAATAATCATAGACAAAAAGTTTAATGTAAGTTGGCATGTAAGTTTTGTGTGAGCGATTCGGAATACATCTGGTTTGAAATCCACATCTCAGCTAGTTGGTGCTGGCCAATTTTTTACAGAAAACCCATTATTGGTATCCTGATGATATATGATTTGGTCACAAGGGTGCTGGGATAAAGCATCAAGGAAGTAACGACAGATTTGTCAGGGAACAGAAGGCTCTTAGAAAGGGTGGGGACATGGGGGCTCTGTCTTACATATTCATGTGTCTCCATAGCATAACACAGAATCAGGTCAGGTACATCTGGAGTTCTAAAAGTATATCTGATCAAAGGATGAATAAATGAATTTAAGGATGGCTAGCACAACCTGGAGAAACAACTCAGAGCTCTACTACACCATTAAATCATCTAGAATGCCTACGTTACATCTACTTGGGCAGAAGCATGAGACTTTTTATAAATTCATTTAAATAACTTCATACATCTGAAAAAAAACTGTAGGGGGGGTTCAACTTGGTGGGTAAAGGGACTTAAAAACTTTTTCTTATAAAACTATCCAATGTAGTCCTTTGAACAGAGATCACTTATTCTGTTCCTATGACTCTGGAAGGCATCATGCACTCAAAACATTTTCTGAAGACTTGATAAGTCGTAGCAGTCTCTATCTTTTTGCTTTTTCCTGAGGACCCAGGAAAGCCATGGCTAAGGGGGAAAGATGGAGTGCTAGGAGAGGACTGGGAGGTAAGACAGCTCCCAGAGGCAAAAAAGATAAATTAGAATATTCTGATAAAAAAAAACCTACATATTTTTTAATTCAAAGCTTTTTTTTCTTTTTTTCAAAATTATATGACTATTTTTCATACAATTTGTGAAGCCTGTCTTATTCTGTTTGGAATAGGTTGTTTTATTTTTAACATTAAACTTTTTACTCTCTGGGAAATAACATATTTCCAAGATTTGTTTAATTTTCACAAATCGTGACTTAAGACATTCTTTCCAATATATATGATCATCAGTTCTGTACACCATTAGGAGAGGAAAGGTGATGTATTTATTACATGATACAGCTAAATAGCTTCTTTTCATATTCATTTCTTCTCTGCTACAAAGAGAAAATGCCTAGTCTCTCCCAAAATTATTTAAAGATTATGTGCCTTTATTAATTTCTTATTTTTAATTAAATAAGTGTGGTTAAACAAATGCCATTACATTTTTTTTTCAGTTTTAAAATTGAATTCCCATAAAGATAAGTTCTTCGTAACATTCTATGAAGTCAGCTTGACTCTTAGAAACACCTTCTTTTCAAGATTCTTTCAAGGTCTCACTAATGGCTGCATTCGATACTATTTTAGAGTTTTTAAACAGATCGAATCACATAGGAATTTTCTTCCTTCCCTATGACTGTAACCTGCTGGTGCCCTTTCAGAACACTGGGTCTCAGTGGATCATCACAGGAGAGGTAGGTGAGCTTTCTTCTGCAACTTCACCAAGGCATATTAATTTTATTTGAAGTACATATAAGAAATTTAAGTCTCTTACATTGTTTGATTTTCATGTCCCAGAATTCAGTATAGCATTCTATTTACTGAAAACCTACAATGAACAAGGTCCCAGAGAGATTAAAGATTGAAAAAAATACGGTTTATGCACACCCGATGCTTAAGTTAAAGAGGGGAGCAAAAACATAAATACGAAGACTGCAATGATTTTCATATAAACTTAGGGAGCAGAAGAGAGAATTTTTGGATGGCAGTTTGAACAGAATCCTAATGACGGGGAGGGTTTGGTAGATACTTTCACAGGAAGGACGCTTTAGACAGAAAGGGCATCGTGAATGCCAGCATGCTGGTTAGCAATGCAGCTGATATTCAAGGAATTTCAGTAGTTTTGTTCACGTTGGTGATATTGGGTATAGAGAAACAGGGGCTAATGTTGAAAAGGTATATTCGTGAAATATTAGTTTTAGGAAGTGACCTCAAGATGAGTTGGCCTAACCTAATTTTGTAAATGAAGACAATGAGAAGCACAATTGTTCGGTGCCCAGCGCACAGCTCAGATTGTCTCAAATTCCATTTTGCCTTTTCAGAGTGCGCTGTCTATGTGTCCTACTCCAGAGAGCCCTGATCACATTGTCATGTGTTCACATTTGATTTGGTAAAAAATGGTCATTACTGAAGGTTTTTGAGGAGAGAAGTAACATGATCAGAGTCACGCTTAGGAAGGTTCCTCTGACAGCTCCCTGGAAGATGGATTAGAGTGGAGAGAGACTGAAGGATGGGAAATAAGTTACGATCTGATTTAACAGCCCAGAAGAGTAATAAGAGTCTACACTCTAATGATGACAACAGTAATAAGAAGGAGGAGATGGGGAAGTACATACATACACACACATTTTTCTTAGGGCAGAAGTGGCTGGATTTTTTATCTAACTTCATGTGGGATACAGGAGTGAAGGACAACTGGCCATTGACTTGGAAGTCTGGAGTCATGCTAATTTAGATCAAGGCAACATTATTAACAGAAATAGGCCGATCCACTGGCCTAATAAGAATTACGCATGCACGCGCACACACACAGACACAAAATCACTAAGAAAAGCTTTCTTTCTACTACAGGGAAAGCATCTGTTAAAGACCTGAATCACCTAGATGGGCCAGAAGTTATGCTATGAAGACAATTCCTCTGGAATGATCACCCCAGAGAGCCAGCTGTGTGGTCAAACTCTCTTGCTCTCCCAACTCCCCACAGGGTATAGCATATGACAAAAGAAATAAGTAAAACAGAACCTAGGATATAGTCAAATATGCTAGATTATAATTATTTTAAAAATAGAACTGAAAGAAACACCATTGCCTAACTCTATACCCATATTTTTATATATATTGGGAAGCCATAATTATATACATATTTATATATATATATAATTTTATGTAAAAGAGTGGGTTTGACTAATTGGTCTACAGGATGAAAAACCTTGCTCTAGAATTCATGTATTCTGACTGACTCTCAGGTCAATTTTCTTTCTATTGAGGCTTTAAGGATTTTGGCTAGAAATATATCAAAGGCAAAACTGTGAAGAAAAATATGAAAATTTAAAACCACATGAAAGGTCTAGAATCAGACTGAGCAATTATGTAAACTATCATATTTTAGCTACTTATGAGCTAATTTCTTAAGGTACATTCTGAAACATGTAACCTTTCTTTTCTATGGTTCAAGCAACTACTTTCATCCGTTCATTCTAGTAGCCCCTAGTTATTTTTGCTAAATTTCTTACTCTCTCCTAATTGAAAGGGGTGAAAATAAGGTACCGCTATAAACTAAAGCAGCTGTGTTCTCCCCATGCTTCTGAACTGGGAGACTAACATTTACAAAAGGCTGGTTTTGCAGTAAGGCTTTTCATGTTCCAGCAGTATGAACTTAGGCAAGTTACTTGACTCCCCCTGCCTTATTTTCTTCAACTATAAAATTGATATGGCAATAATAAGACCAAATTATAGGGTTGCTTTAAGACTAAAGTTAGTAATAGACGTAAAGCACTTAGAAGAATACCTGACATATAATAAGTGTTCATTATTTTCCTCAAAGTTAGCAAGTGTTCTGACTTGAGCAAAGCATTACTCTCCCCTCATAGTGGTCTACGAGGTATTTATAGCTTTATGTATTATATAGTTTCTTCATGAAACCTTTTACCACTTTGATGCCCAACATTTGATCATTTTCCTGCAAAAAAAAAGCAAATAAGTACACACAGGTGCACACAAGAGGGATAAATCCATATTTTGTCATGAATACTCATCTTCCTTTTCAAAGCTTTGTGAATGACTGAGGAAGCAGTGTCAACTGAATGTATCTCAAATGCTGTTGCACATTGGTATAATTGCTGGTATGTATCAGTAAATATACTTGACACGTTTTTCTTAATCTTTTCTCTCTTAATTTTCTTGGACTTTTGAGCCCAGATAATTGAGACTTGGGCAAATATTCACTATTCCATATTATAATAAGACATGTACGTCTGATGTAATTCTAAGAAGAGGTGGAGAGCTAGCCCTGCTCTGCAATTCTTAGTCCAAACTCTGTACTGCGTCTGGCTGATGCTTCTTGTACGACTTCCCAAGGATTTGTGTATTAACACGTATTTAATGAGGATGGACCGGAATGTAAGGATGAATGAACGTTTCCTCCCTTGAAGAATGCTGCAACAGTCTCCATTCACTATATAATGTTACATATCCATCTAAGTCTGGCTGTAATTTAAATCTAATTCAATATAACTGAGGTAAAAATGAGAAAAAATATGGTAGTTTAATGGTAGATTAATTGTATAGGGAAAGCAAATTAGAAAATTATTTTATGTGTGTTCTTGTGTTCTCTGGGGAAAACTATGAACAATTAATTAATATGCGGACTTTGTGTTCTCTTTACCATAGCTAAGAAGGATAACCTTTGGCCAGAAATTACTGAAAATGATATAAAACATCAAACATAAAATTGAGAAAAGTGAACTTTCTTGCTTCTGAATTAGGCCTATGGAGACCCAAAGGCAGACATAGGTGGATTATTCTCCCTGATTTTCAAAATCAGTGTTTTGAGGAAGGGCTAATTATTATACTAAGGAGAGAAGAAATGACGGTAGATGAGAAAAATAAACTGTACAAAGGTGGGGGAGGAGATTTACCAATAATTGCACATTTAGAGGTAGATTTGGACAGAACTAAAATTTCTACGTATCTTGGCCTTGTGCGGCAGAACAGTTTAGGTGTTGGCAAAACGCATACGGACCCACACAGACGTGCACACAGGCACACAAACGTGCCTCACGAGGCGTCCCTGTCTAAAACACGCACACATACGCTACAGTTAAAACGTACCTGTGTTTCCCTCTTTTGTCTTTCTTGGCACCTCTCCCTTCCCTTTCTTTTTTTCTTCCTTCCTCCCACCCTCCCTTCTTCTCTTTTTCCGTATTCAGCCTGGAAACTACTCTTTCTCTATTGAGAAACCTTCACAACTGCAGCCATTCCGCATGCATCAACTCAGCTCATTAGTTTCAGACCATCTGCTGCCCTCTTGTGGCCATGTAATCCACCTACCTCTGCCCCAACTCCGAGCCCTTGATGGCTTTCCACAGTGGAGACGGTTTTTTTCAGACTAAACTGACATCTCAAACTATAACTGGCCTCCTTTTCACTGACCTATATTAAACCACTATCTTCTCCTACCATGTGGCTCTAACATATGTTAAAATTATGTCATGTTTGTAACCATGTTAAAGACAACATACTCGTATTTATGATGGGGTGAGTATTATATCTTCTGGGGTTATTTGGAAAAATGCCTTTCACTTACTCATGTGGAATCTTGGATAAGTCATTTTATTAATATATTAGTAAATAATGTTCTACGGAATGAGCCATCACTTACCATATAGTGAAATACATATGGTGGTAAAAATACTCTAAGAACGCTATCAGGTAATGGTAAATTCTTGATCAAAAGATTTGATTCAAGTATATCTTCATATAATACTGGTAATAATTACAAAAAGAAATAGTTTCAGGTAGAATTATTAGTTATGTCTTTTTATAGATTTTAAAATTTGTTTTTCTAGGAGATTTTAAATTTCAATACTAAGTATGCTTGAACTAATACATTCATCTTTACAGTCATTGCACTTGGTTTTATAGCCTTCCTTTCTATATCAAGATTCCAATTATCTTTTTTGGTCAAAAGAACAAAGCCAAAGTTAAAGCAAGGATAAAAAATCCTTTTATTAAAGTTGACGTGCATGTCCCTGATATTCCTCATTGCACTGCTTTTTATTTTCAGCTTCTCATTGCCATTTTAAATTAAGAACAGATATTTAACTTATTCAGTATAATGCTTTAATAGAAACTAAAGAGCTAATTCAGAATAGCACCATATACTCAGCGACTCTGAATGTTCAGCAAAGCTGACGATTTCGTTTAAGGGGAACAATTTTTTTTCTTTATTTGGGCTGTTGTTTAAATACTATAGTTGGAAATTCAAATGTTTCTATTAAAATAATTCTTAATTCAAATATTCAAGAAGATGAAGAATAAAGAAACAGATTAAATGTTAAAGTCTGATGCTACTGGAGTGTTAATGTTTGAGACACTGTCACACTGGAACACCCAAGGGGCAGACCAAGGTTGCGCTTAGAGCCCAGGAAAGAAGAACACCAAATATATTTTGAAAATAATTTTATATTCGATATTTTAAAAAAATCACAGTCACTATGAGGAAAGTCAGAAACCCGTTGTAATTTCCAGACTTATTTAGTGGTTTAGTGCTAGTCACCATTTGAATTAAAATATACATTTAGGATCTCTAAGCTTCCTAAACTAGCCCTTAGCATCATGAAACTATATGATTAAATGGATTCTTTGCAGACAGAGAGTACAGAGTAATGATTAAATGAACACAATATGGATTGTTGAAAATATTTCTAAGCTGATGGCTATGATGTGTACTTAAGCATGAATCATTGATTATTGATCACTGAACACAACTCTTTACCAAACATAATAACTACCTTTCTCTGTAGTCCTTACTATTCTAATCTTTGGAAAGGGAAATATAATGGAGATAGTATCAGAAAGTATAATTATTTAATATATACCTGAATAAGCCTAAATGTTCCTCTTCTTCAGAACTGAGTGAAGAGGGAAGATATTTCACTTCTGGAGTAAGATTTACCTATTCAATTACCATTTTGAGCTCCCTTGTGACCTCTCTTCTTTACTATCTGAACAAAACCTAACCCGGAGGATAGAGCCAAAGGGGATTGTCTTAGGTTGTTTTAGAAAAAATGATAACTGGCCTAATTACACGCTTTAAACATACAGCATTCCTCTTTGTTTATACAAATGTATTAATTCTAACCTTATGTATTCAAAAATGAATTTTCCCCATCTGAAAGATGGTTAATATGTATATAGTATATATGATCTGTTCCTATTGTTTAAACAAAATAAACATGAGTTATCTCTTTCTAAGAAGATCATATTAGTTCATTACTTTAGCATTCCACTTCACTAACTGAACTTAAATCCCTCCCCAACCTAAAAGAGAATATTTTCTTCGCAAATATTTGTCTTGTACAAACAAATACACAAAAGGACTTTTTGTTGTTGTTAAACAGGGGAAATTCTGACCTGCAAACTCCATTCTCCTCTCAACAGGCACCCCCAGTTCAGACATGCACATTATGCAAAAAGAGTCAAGCTTTGTATTTGTAAAATGAGCTACAGATATTTTTTCCACTACAAAGAAAGATGTTCTTACTGCCTTTCCTCAGGGTTTCATGGGACAAGAAAACAAGCAATTAAAAAACAATCACATGTGTAAAGTAGCATGTTATATGAGTTGTCTCAAAGGCTAAGCAAGAAACTGTGTCATTGAAAGTTGGAACGTGGCTGAATTATGAATTTAGAGAACTTCCTAACTCTTTGTATTACTTTGTTTTAAATTTATAAAATAAGAAGGGTTCCCTCGACTTTGTTTCAAATTTAGTGTGATTATTTAAAAACAAAAAATTTAAACTATGAATCAGAAACCTCAAATGTAATTTTTCAAAAATTGCAGTATTGGAGCATACTTTATGCTGCAAATCAGAAAGACAATGTCTCTAAGGCAAGATTTTAAAACATTAATTTGAATCAATTAGAAATATATTTCAAAAATATTAGACATATATTTATTATTCAGTGTGCATTGGAACTGAGCTATTAAGATTTTTATTAATTATGGCATTTATTGAATAATATTGTTATTTTTATGTTAAACTCATAATTTTTTTTTCTGTGAATGAGGCATGCTCTGTTATCGCAAAGATTTAGCAGTAACTTAGCTATTGTAGGAAAACAAACAAGATCATACCCTGCTTTTCTCCCTTCTCCTTTTTCTTTCTTCCTCCCTTCCTCCCTGCCTCTCTCCCTCCTTCTTTCCTTCCTTTTTTCTTTTGTTTCCTTCTCTCATCCCGTCTTTCTCCTTTTCTTTTCCTTTCCCTTTTCTAATCCATGAAATGCCCATGTGCACAAGCCTGATGGATGCCTCATCCTGTGAATAAACTGGTGGTGTTGATCTACAGCTGTATGCAGACCACATCTTTCTTCCAAAGCTGCGAGGCACACGTTTAAACTCAAATCTCAGAGACTGCAGCACCTAGATTGCAGTACAAATTGGTATGACCAGCTAGACCCAGCAACCATCGATCTTCATTCTTCCTGCCACCCTGGAAACTGAAACCTTTTGTAGCAAGAGGTAACTAAAATTCTGAAGTCGACTTGCAATAAAGGGAAGCAACAACTTTAAGATTGGACTGAAATATCTGACAGCTCTCTGAAACAAAACAAAAACAAAATGTACCCAGGTTTCAGTTACGCTCTATTTGGTTTCTTTTCTTGTAAAGTAAGTGCTGGCATATAACTCATTAGACACCTTGTGGGCCACCCCACAAAGATGTGGGCAGTTCAATTTAGAGTAAGTGGGAGGTGTATAATTCAGGGTTTATGTTTGGCGATAAATCAGGCTTCCGCATTAGATTTTTGCCACACACTTCAAATAATCTTATTTCCCTAGCTGCTGGCTCAAATTTGAATTTAAACAAATATATGAACAATACATGGGGGAAAAAGTTTTTCAACAGTAATTTCCATTAATAATAAAACCTTGTTTGAGGAAGTAAACAGAGAGAACTAGTTTCCCTGATTCATACCTTCAGTTTGGAGGTGGACGGGAAAATTGTGACCATATCCAGCAGACGGAAGCCAGATTACCTGTTTGGTCCATTCCCAGATGGTTGTAAAGTATATTTACTTACCCTTGCAGACATGTTTAACTCTTGGTCAGAGAATGCACTTTTTTTTTTTTTTTTCAGACAGAGTCTTGCTTTATCACACCGGCTAGAGTGCCGTGGTGTCAACCTAGCTCACAGCAACCTGCAACTCCTGGGCTCAAACTATCCTCCTGCCTCAGCTTCCCTAGTAGCTGGGACTATAGGAGTTCAAGGTTCATTCTTTAATGCCTGGCTAATTTTTTTTCTTTTTTCTATTTTTAGTTGCCCGGCTAATTTCTTTCTACTTTTAGTAGAGACGAGGTCTTGCTCTTGCTGAGGCTGGTCTCAAACTCCTGACCTCAAGCAATCCTCCTGCATCAGCCTCCCAGAATGTTAGGATTACAGGCATTAGCCACCATGCCTGGCCAAGAAAATGTACTTTTAATAGAAAGGTCTTCAACTGATTCTGTCTGCTCAATATCTAGTCACTTCTAGCCTTTACTGGTGGAATTTGTGCTCAAAGTGGAAGACCGCACATCTCCAAGAGTAACTTGACATAAGTCTATGAAATGGGTAGACAGGGTGTTAAAGGTGGTTGTGGATTTTCCTTTTGTCAGAAAAATATATATTAAAAACAAAACATAAAAACAACAAAAAAGACAAAAACAAACACACAACAAAAGCCAAAAAACCGGACTATTTCTTATTCGAGAATCATCTCTTCTCCCCTGAAGATGATTAGAATGTTGCGTAGTTGCCACAATTATCAAGATGAAGTTCACTGTTGAGCATCAATAAGCAAAATAAAACAGCAACACAGTGTTATTTGACAAGCACACTGCCAAAGACTTAGAAATGAACTACTAATTCATGCAATGCTAATAATTGTATGATGGTACTAGCATTCTTATACACAGCTGGTTTTAGTCGTAGTAGATTATTTGCGAAACACAGTAGAAGTTCTCCTAACTGAAAGAAACCCCCCTCCCCTTGGCATATAACTTTGCAAGTCTCTTCATCAAGAGATGGAGTTTATTTGTCTTCCTCTGAAATCTAGGCTGACCTTGTGACTTGCTTTGACCAATAGAGTGTGGTGGAAGTGATTCTTGTACCAGATATAAACATATGTGTGCATGTAAAATCCTGGGAGGCTTTCCCTCTCTTTGTCTGCCTGTGGCTGTGGTGGAGAATCACCTGTCACTGCTGGTTCAGATCACAAGTCATTATCTTCCTGAGAAATGGAATGCATCATTAAATCCATTCTTATCCTTCCAATCTAGCTTAAGAATACTGCTTTCTCCTAATCTTCTCCAAGAAAGACTGCTTTCTACTACTTATTTCTGGGCACAACTTATTTTTGAATACACATTTTGATGTCCTCTCCTCATTATCATTACTCTATGATAGTGTAGTGGAATGAGCTCAGTTTCATCCACAAAGACAAGTATGGGATATTCTGTACACCACTCTACTAAATGACCAGGAACTTGCTTTGGTCTTATGAGTTATCCTGTGTGGAACCGGGAAAGGTTCCCCATGAAATTGTATGATGGCTAAAAAATAAAATTATTGGCGTTATTAATTGTATTATTTTTCTACTTCTGCAATAACAAATTACCATAAATTTGTGGTTTAAACAGATTTATTACATAAATGCTCTATAGATAGAAGCCTAACACAGATCTCGGGGTGTTGGTTGGTTGTATTCCTTTCTGGAAGCTCTAGGGAAAATCTGTTTCCTTGCCTTTTTCAGTTTCTAGAGGCTGCCTGATTTCCTTGGCTTAAGATTCACTTTCTCTTTCTTCAAAACCAGCAACATTAGTCCTTCTTATGGTGCCACCTCTCTGACTCTTTATTCTAATTCTTACATCAACCTTTGAGGACTCTCGTAATTATTTTAAGCCTGTTTGAGTAATCCAGTATAATTTTCCTATTTTAAGGTCAGCTTATGAGCAACTTTAATTCTTTTAGCAACCTTAATTCTGTTTTCTATGTAACATAATTTATTCACAGGTGTTGGGGATTAATACTTAAATATCTTTAGGGAGCCCTTACCCTACATCCCGTAGTAATGCAATGGTAGATTGTCTGGGATATTAGGTCACACTGTGCCATGTTCCCTTAGTGAGGAACCTGATGCAGGTTGGTCAGGTGCCTCAAAAATTTTGTCTAATATTTCTAGGCAAATAAATGGTACCAATTGCAAGGTCCTTTTAGATCACTCATTCAGCGTTCCTAAATAGTAGTCACTTTCTAAATCCACTCTTCTGACTTGAGGTCCTGCTCCTCTATTGCACTACTTATAGAACTTCTAGATCCTCTGTTTTATTCTACAAGGACTCCGAAACCCTCTGACAATCTCCATAGATTGCAAATAAGAATAAATCTGTGCCTAAATCCCTAGAAAAACTGTTTTTCTCTTTCTTGAAACCAGGGAGAGCTCTGTCTTTTGAAATCCAATGCTTTGGGTACCCACAGCTGTGAAGGAATGAATAGGAGCAGTAGTACACATTGGCATTTTGCTTCTGTCATGCACAGGTCACCATCCCTCACACCCACATCCAAAATGGATTGACTAGAATAGGCTGAATGACTTCTAAAACAGCAAAACAAACAAACAAGAAACAACAAACAAATCAAATGTAGTTTGACTAATCTCCTCTTAAGGGTCTTTCTTCTATTTATGACACATATGTGGCATGTATTAGTCAGCTCAGGCTCTGAGGGAAAAAAATACTACTTCCCCACCACTGGCTTTTAATGTTTAACAGAACTTGTGCAGATTTCTTTTGAACTTAGAGATATAGATCAAAGCAAGGAAGCTGAAAGAAACAAAGCATAAAGGGTATTCTTAAGCAGCTCTTTTTGCATAGATGACCATCAGTCTTAAGGTCAGTTTAAATTTTTTTAAGTTGCCCTAGGTGCCTTATAACACCCTTCAGTTAATTGTAATACTAAAGGCCCTGCCTAACAGGAAGTGCTGCACATGCTTAACCTGTATGGTATGCAAGCATGCAGTGACACTGGGAGAGAGCTCTGTATCACTTGCCAAAAGGAATTTAAGACTGTACCATGGGCAGGCAGTGTGGATTTTACTCTCCAAAGAGCTCCTGCTACTGCCTGGGAGTGAGTGCCTGGAGGGTTCCTGTCTTGACTAGGAGTGAGAGTCCTGTGTAAATAACCTCTAATAAATTCACCTAACTCACAAACTGAACTTGTCTAAGTCATTCTCTGGTTTCTCAACACCATCTCAGTTTGGAGAGCACTTTTTCTATACCATCCTGGGATTTTCCCAAAACAGGCTGCCATAATAAAATACTTATTTTGATGGTTTAAAGAAAAGGAATTTATTTCTCACAGTTCTGGAGGTTAAGGAGTCCCAGATCAAGGTGGAGACTGATTAGGTTCAGCGGTGAGGGCTTTCTACCTCGCTTGCAGATGGCTGCCTTTTCACTGTGTTCTCACATGGTACAGAAAATTTTATCGTGGAAGACATAGCATTTTATTCTTACTGAAGTAAACACTGTAGATATGGATTTGCCAATCTGACACATAAACCTTCTCCCCAAATTACTATCCATAAACTTACAAAATGCCTTATCCCCCATCATGCTATCACACACAGCATTGCTTTTGATCAAGGAACTCACATCGCAGCAAAATAAGTGAGGCAGTGAACACATAATCATGGACTTTACTAGCCTTTACCATGTTCCTCTCCATCCTATTGCAGCTGGGTTGGTAGAGTAGTGGAATGGCTTTCTGAAGAATCAGTGATGGTGTCACCTATGTGGCAATACCTTGCAGGGCTGCTGCAGGGTTCTCCAGTAGGTCGTACATGCTTTTGATCAACATCAAATATATAGTGCTGTTTTTCCCATATCCAGGTATCATAGGTCCAGGAATTTACGGGCAGAAATGAGAGTGGCACCACTCACCATCACCACTAGTGACCCACTAGAAAATGTTTTGGTTTCTGTTCCTATGACTTATACACTGCTGGCCTAGAGGTCTTAGTTCCAGAGGGAGTAATGCTTAACCAGGTGACATAACAATGATCCACTGAGCTGAAAGTTGTGACTGTCATTTAGGACTCCTCATGCTTCTGAATCAGTAGGCAAAGAAGGGAGTGACTGTGCTGGCTGGGTTGATTGATCCTAACTACCAAGGGGGACCTGGACTGCCACTTCACAGTAGAAGTACGGAAAACTCTGTATGGACTACAGGGGTCCCTCATGGCATTTCTTAGTATTACCATTCCCTGTGATTAAGGTCAATAAGGTCAGTGCAAAACTAAGACAACCCAATCCAGTCAGGACTATTAAAGGCTCAGATTCCTCGGGATTGAAGGTTTGAGTCACTTCACCAGGTATAGAACCTTGACCAGCTGAGGTGCTTGCTGAAGATAAAGGGAATGAAGAATGCAAAGCATACGGTAATTATAAATATCAGCTACAACCATGTAATCAGTTGTAGAAATAAGGACTGCACTTTTCATGAATATTTGCTCCTTATTTTGTTAAGAATATGTTTTTGTGTGTTTACATATATATAAAAACCTTTGTTTTCTTCCCCCTTATTCCCTTATGTAATATAAGACATATTGATTTTATATAATAGTATGTAAGTATTGTTCATTTTGCATCATAGCATATTAAGTTGTAGGATATCAAAAAGAAAGGTGAACATCATTCAAGGACATTACCTCCTTTTCTGGGGAAGGCATGAGAACCTTTTTAGTTGTATACAATATAGGTATATCATATTTGGTGAACTTATGACCCTGTTATCGTCTTTACTTGAAGATTAAGTATGGTTTAATGAATTGTGCGTAGGTGCCAAGTTGATAAGGGTTGGAATTGTGATGGTTAATTTTATGTGTCAACCTCACTGGGCCAGAGGTTGCTCAAATATTTGGTTAAACATTATTTCTGGGTATGTCTGTGAGGATGTTTCTGGATGAGATTGACATCTGAATCAGTAGTCTGAATGAAGCATGTTATCCTTTCTAATGTGAGTGGGCATCATCCAATCCACTGAAGGCCTGAATAAAATAAAAATAGTCCTAACTGGATTGGGTCATCTTGATTTTCCATTGACCTTAATAACAGAGAATGGTAATACTAAGGGATGCCGTAAGGGACCCCTGTAATCCATACAGAGTTTTCCTTACTTCTACTGTGGAGTGGCAGTCCAGGTCCCCCTTGGTAGTCAGGATCAATCAACCCAGCCAGCACAGCCACTCCCTGCTCTGCCTACCGATTGAGAGGCATGAGGAGTCCAAAGTGGCAGTCATAACTTTCAGCTCAGTGGTTCATTGCTATGTCTCCTGGTGAAAGCATTCCTCCCTCTGGAACTAAGACCTATAAGCCAGTGGAGTATAAAGTCACAGGAACAAGAAGCAAGAATTTTCTAGTGGGTCACTAGCAGTGATGGTGAGTGGTGCCCCTCTCATATCCACCCCTTAATTCCTGGACCTATGACTCCTGGATATTGGGAACAGGGTAAGGCTAGTAAATTCCATGAGTATGTGTTCACTGCCTCACTTATTTTGCTGTGATGTGAGTTCCTTGATCAAAAGCAATGCTGTGTGGGATAGCATGATGGGGGATAAGGCATTCTGTAAGTTTATGGATGCCAATTTTGGGAAAAGATTTATGTGTCACATTCGTGAATCCATATCCATAGTGTTTATTTCAGTAAGAATAAAGTGCTATGTCTTCCATAATAGAAGTAATACAGTATAATCAACCTGCCACCAGGTTGCTAACTTATTACCTCAGGGAATTGTATCATATCAGGGAACCAGTGTTGGCTTTTGCTGCTGGCAGATTGGACACTAAGCAGTGGCCATAGCTAGATTAGCCTTCATGAATGGAAGTCAGTGTTGCTGAGGATGCGACATGCCCTCCATCCCTGCCATTTTGTTCATGAGCCCACTGGACAATGGCAGGGCTTGATGGCTAAAGAGGATGACTTGTATCCACAGGATGGATCATCTAATCCTCTATTAAAATTCTCCTCTGCTGAGGTCACCTCTTGGTTAGAATTCACATGGGACATAAATATCATCACATTTATGAAACATTCCAAGAAGCCTATCTACACATATCTTTCTCCCAAATTTCCTTGTCACCAATTTTCAAATCATGTTCCTCCAAGTTCCTGACCATCCAAACCAGTGGTCATAGCCCATGAATCAGTATATAAGCAGAACCGTCTATAAATCAGTCCCCAGTGTTCTCTTCCTCTGTCAACTAATTATAGGGGACTCTTCATGAGGCCATAGGTACAGAAGGTGCAGACTGGGAGAGAGGGTATTGTGGCAGAGGTGGGGACCATGGGCATGGGAGCTACTTCTTCATGTCACTTACTTGTGTCTTCAGAGCCTGCTCAGTACTGATCATGTATATCCCACTTCCATTTGATGCTGGAGTGCTGTTGTGTATGCCCTAATTGTGGCTTAATGAGTCAGATAACACCTAGTTCCTCATGTGCATCTCAGGTCCTGGTAACTTGGTAGCCCATGGTTAAGTGTTCAGTTTTCTACTAAGGCCCAGTATCAGGCCAATAACTATTTCTCATAAGGTGAGTAGTTATTGGTAGTGAACGGGAGGGCTTTGCTTAAAGCTTCTCAGGGCTTGTACTGTGATTCACCTATAGGGGCCTGCCAAAGGCTTCAAACAGCATCTTTCTTTGCCACTGACACTTCAAGCATCATTGGATCTGCTGTATTATGTGATCCAAGTGGCAGAGCAGCTTACATAGCAACCTGGACCTGTTGTGGAGCCTTCTCTAATTCTGGCCTCCCCTCAAAACTAGCAGCTTTTTAGGTCATTTGGTAAATGGGTCAGAGTAACTAGAGAATATGTTGCTAACTCCTACCTAAATAAAGAATATGTTGTCTCCCAAATCCAAGGGTGCCACTAGGCATTGTGCCTCTTTTTTGTTTGTTAGAGGGGCCTTCATACTCTTCACCTCAGCTGGGATATCTTGACAAGCCTTTTACCATTGGACTGCCAGAAATTTTGACAAGGTAGAAAGCCCTTAATTTTTTTGGTCAGATTTATTTTTTTTTATATATATATATATTTTATATATTAATTTTTATATATTAATTTTTATATATTTTTATATATTTTTATATATTGTGTATAGTAAAAACATTATACACAATATCAAAAAGACTTAGAAGTATTACCTATACATCATAGGACAAGCCAAGAACTAAATGCCAAGGACATTAGATAGAATATTCCCATGTTGAGCTACAATGTTAAATTCCTAATCTGATGCATGACATAAAGTATTCTAAAAAATGCCTCAAGCGTTGTAATGGACACAGTTATTCTACACCTCCAAGGATGATTTAAAATTCATTCACATCTTGCTGAGATATTATCTATCATATATAAAAATTTAAGCCAAATGCCTTACTTACCAAAAACACCTTTTGTGACAAATATGAAACCAATGTAAAAATTCAAGTTCTCACAAACATTTTGCTCAGTAATGAGATAGTTTGATACTATCTATTAAAAAAAGAAAAAAGAAATGAAAAAGAAATACCTTCAACTATTGAAGGCTTAAGTTATTCAGAAAAAAATATATATATTTATAATGTGGGAAATGTTTGGTTAATTGCAGTACTGATCTCAGATTTGACAATATAATTTTAATATATATGTTTCTAAAAACAAAAATTATCTTGCCTGTATATTGGTTTTGACATAGATGTGATATTTGCATTGAGATTTTAACATGTGTGATAAAACAAAGCATTTTATTTTGTATAAGAAGCAGTATAGTCACAGAAAGAACTGTAAGCCTAAAGCAAAACCTGTGCATTTATGAAAAAAAAAAAAAAGGGGGGGGGGTGATGGTCTTTTAGGTAATCTTAATCTTGTTCTAGAACTACACAATATTTTGAAAAAAATACACTTTTTGAGATCATCATCTGTGGGCTAAAAATAAGCAATGAACAAGGAAACATTATAAACAATATCAAAACATAGACTTCATTTGTCTTCTGTCTTTTTGATGAATTTGAGGGAAACGAGCCCTTTTCTGAGCTGTATAAATGAATGAGTCCTGGAAAGGAAATGTTAAGACCTGATTAAAGGCTTTTCTATAAACAGGGGTCTTTCTTTGCTCATTTGATGGATAAAGGTAACATGCCGCACCATAAGGTTGTTCTATTCTACCTAAAACACAGAGGCTGAGAAGAAAAGGAATCACAAAATTAAAATAGACTTGATAGCTTCTTTTGTTCATTCTTTTACCCACTCATAAATTCCTTCTAAGAAACGTACATTAAAGTCATTTCAAAACTGTTAAAAAATAAAGTTAAGATGGAATTATTGTTATTGCTGTCAGGTGAGCAATGTGTGCAAAACACCTATGTTCTTCCAAATAACATCATCCAGGGTCACTAAATGGCAGATATTTTGGTTCCTGATCCTCAGGAAACTGATAGCGTTTGAGTTTTTTCCACTTTCATGTTCTCTGGTGAATAATCATTAAAGGCGATGCATGCTATTCATGATAAGTGGTTAAAAACAGAGAAAACTAGCCTCAGGGTATATGAAAATTCTCTGCACTAGCTTCTCAGTTTTTCTGTAAATCTAAAATTGTTCCAAAAAATAAAGTCTATTATACAAATGTTATTGCAAAACATATCTTAAAAAGTACTGGTATCCAAAATACATATAAAATTCAACAAAGGCAACAAGTAACCCAATTTTTAAAAGGTAAGAGATCTGAACAGACATCTCACCAAAGAAGATAGACGAATGACAAATAAGTATATAAAAAGAAGCTCATTGTCATTTCTCATCATGTAATTACAAATTAAATCAACAGTGAGATACCACTACACACTGGAATACTAAAATAAAAAAAGAGAATACTGATGCTAGCAAGGATGTGGAGCAACAGAAACTCTCATTTTTAATGAGAATTGAAAATGGTACAGCTCCTTGGTATGCATCCAAGTGAGTTGAAGACTCATGTCCACACAAAAACCTGCATACAAATGTTTATAACAGCTTTATTCATAATTGCCAAAATTTGGAAGCGACCAAGATGTCCTGCAATAGGTGAATGGATAAAAACTGTACTTCGTCCATACTTTGATATATTCTTCAGCAATTAAAAGAAATTAAACCACAAAAAGAGATTGGGGGATCTTTAACACATATTGCTAAGTGAAAGAAGTCCATCTGAAAAGGCTACATACTGTGGGAGTCCAACTATATGCTATTGTAGAAAAAGCAAAAGTATGGAGTCAGTAAAAATATCAGTGGTTGCCAGGAGACCATGGGGAGAGAAGGATGGATAGGTGGAGCACAGGGGATCTTGAGGGCAGTGGAACTACTCTGCGTGAGCCTGTAATGATAGACATGTGCCATATACATTTGTCCAAACCCATAGAATGTACAACATAAAGAGTGAATGCCAATGTAAACCGTGGACTTTATTTAATAATAATGCATCAGTATTGACTCATCAATTTTAACAAATGTATCATACTAATATAAGGTGTTAATAAAAGGAGAAACTGTGTATGTATGTGGGGGGCAGAGGGTACATGGGAACTCTGAACTCTGCATTTTTCACTCAATTTTTCTGTAACCTTAAAAATTATCTCAAATATAAAGTCAATTAAAGAAAATTGGTTTGTTATCAGTAAGTTTTTGTTCCCCCCATTATCAATTTCTTCTTCGGATATAGTTACTTCACAGTTGCACAATGAACCACTTATCTGGGAGCTATTATGAAGTCTTAAGTGGAAGCTTTGGCTGAATGTGTTAAATGTAAGTCTTAAGATATGAATTGCTAAAGAAATATTCTAAGTTATGGAGAAAGTTTTTTTTTTTAATTAACAAAAGTTAAGGGATTTTATTTCTTCCTTTTACCTCCAACTCTTAGAATCATTGTTTTCAGGGAAAATGCATATCGGCTTTATATTCGACATTAGTCTTATATGAAGGTGAAGGGAGCTTTGTTATTTTTCTAGAAATAATGTATCATGTACTATTGGTATTTTTATGTTTAACCATGTGGATGATACCATTTGTACTATCTAATTGTAATCTTGGGGCTGTAAATAAACTTAATTCCTCAGACACCTTCCTACTGCCAGCACCCTTAATTATAAATTTCATACATAAGTATGAAGCTGTTTGATCCACTTTTTATATGCTATACAGAGATTATTTCAACATGAAAAACATGAGAATATCTTATATTTATTGCAGGAGATAGGAAGATGGAAAACACCCAGCTGACAAATGTAAACAAACATGCAAAGATACTTCTATGAAATGACAATGTACCGTCTTGAAAATTTTCAAGAGCTTAGCTGTATAGTATAGAACATAAAGGTTTTAGGAATTTATTCATTGAAGCTTAAAATTTTCCAGTCTAGGTTTCATAGAAAAAGCAATTATTGAGCAAGAGCAGGACATAGGAACAATAATGATGCAAAATAAAGTTAAAACAAAGCAGTAATCATAGTACTAGCAGTTACCGTTCATTATTCACTTTTCATTTGCTTTTATATACGTACTTTATATACATTATCTTTTTTTTTTTTTTTTTTTTTGAGACGGAGTCTCACTCTCTTGCCTGGGGTGAGTGCCGTGGCGTCAGCCTAGCTCACAGCAACCTCAAACTCCTGGGCTCGAGCAATCCTACTGTCTCAGCCTCCCGAGTAGATGGGACTACAGGCATGAGCCACCATGCCCAGCTAATTTTTTCTATATATATTTTAGCTGTCCAATTAATTTCTTTCTATTTTTAGTAGAGACGGGGTCTCACTCTTGCTCAGGCTGGTCTCGAACTCCTGAGCTCAGGATGATCCGCCCGCCTCGGCCTCCCGGAGTGCTAGGATTACAGGCGTGAGCCACCGCGCCCGGCCTGCATTATCTTTTTGAATGCTCTTACAACTTCATGAAACAGGTAATAGCTGCTGTTTTTTTTTTTTTTTTTAATAGATGAGTACATAGGCAAGGTGTTACGTTACAGGCAGAGGCAAGATGTTAAATTATTTGCTCAAGGCCCTACAGCTAGTGAGTAATGTATCACAGTTGGTATCTAAGTGAGTCCTAAATGGTTTATTGTCAAAGAGGAGGGGTGGAGCCATTCTGGAGAGTTCATGAAAAGAACATATAGGAATGAGCTTACACTTTCATTTAAGTGAATGCAAAGGAACTATGTATATTCTTGTTTGGGAGTGGAGATAGGAATTGTTTTGAAGGACAGCAAGTCTAACTTAAATGAGCATTAGAAGAAAATTTTAGCATCTGAAAACTACTATTGCCTCAACATTTCCCTTAGGCCCCTTCAGCCTGTTTAGTAAGTGTACAATAAGTCTTCACTTAATATCGTCAGTAGGTATTTGGAAGCTAAGACTTTAAGCCATGTGACATAAACTTTAAGCCAAAAAATTTTAAGCCATAAATGACTTTAAGCCATAAAACAAAACCAGTTATTGTTTTTTTTTTTTTTCCTCATCAACATTAAAGTGAAACAACCTTGAACAGAAAGATGTTATCTAAGGACCTGCTATATACTGTTTTGCTTAAAGCTATGGTTTCCAAGAACCTATCGATGATATTCAGTGAGGACTTATTGTATTACAGTTTCCTTTTCTGTCAGCTCTTAGTACTGCAGCAATTAAAAGAAAGATAGAAAGGAATTCTTAAAAACGTTTTCAAACTCCCCCCTTCCCTTATAGACTCCTTCCACATTTCTATTCCAAACTCTGCCCAAATCTAAATTCAAATGTGCTTTGTCATGGAAAGTAAGAAGCACTGCTTCTTGTTTCCTTTTATGACATCATTTATTCTGACATTTTTTAATGATGTAGGAAGTGCACCAATGCACAAAGAACTAGAATGTTAGAGTTATACTATAGTACTAACAATAAGTCAATATTTATTGAACACTTAGAAATTGCTAGAACATCTAAGAGATTTTTATATGAACAATCTTATTTAATTCTCTTACCTCTTATTATTTCACTTAACATTCGAAGAAATGAGCCATGGATTGGTTAAATCTCTTCCTGAAGTCACACAACTAGTAAGTAGAACTAGGATTCTAGTCTAGGTTGCTTAGCTCAAGAGTTTACATGCTTAATCGATAAACCAAACTGCCCAACCCCAGCAGTTAGTATTTGTTTGTTAGTTTTTTACCTTTTGTGTTTCACTTGTCTGCAAAAGCTTGCTCCATTTTGCCTGCCAGTGCTGAATCAGTTAAACTCCTGCTATCAAGTCACCTAACTAAGAATGCAGAAGAAAAATCTTAGGAGAGAACCTGCATTAGTTTTATCGATCTGCTTTTGCAGAATTGAAAACAAAAAGCCATCTTGAAGCACATCAATAGAATTATGGTTTCCCCTGCGAGAATTTACTGCATTGTCTTTCTGATTTGTTCTCTTCTAAAGAAGGAGCACAGAAAAAATTATTAGGTGCTAAAATAGGCTGGCCCTGATGAATTACTGACAACTCCACATATCTTTCTAGTGTTTTGTTTTCCTCAACTCATGCTAACATCACTCATCCTGCACTTTAACAAATTATAAAAGGTTTATTCAGATTTACTTTTTTTTTCAATTTTGAGGCCATAGGATATCAAAGCATCATACAAATTGCAAGTCATTAAATGATGTTGTGGGATTAACACATATTTTAGAGTATAGCTTTTTTTCTCCTCTACCTTAAATCCATCTGTTTATGAAAATATTGACTATGATCTATTATACATCCTAGTTATGCAATGATGGTACGACACCAAAATGGTGAGATATTACTGCTTTCAGGGAAGACTTTCTGGGATATAAAACTGCACATGTATTATACACACACGATATACATATGATTTATGTATATATTACATATGTATATACACACACCAATAGACACAAACACACACACGTACAGGAGAGAGAGATATTTCAGAGTCAAATACCATGCTCTCTGCAAGTGAAATGTCTTTGCACCAATCAGATGTATTCATTTTTTCTCTGAGAAATATGTATAGGAAAGGTAGTAATTCAAATTTCCACATGTTTAAATCAATCAGAACATGTCTAAAATGTACTTTTCTCTAAACAATTTGAAGAAGAAGTAACCCCTACATTAAAAGCAAAAAAGTAAAAAATAAATAAAAAGGTTGTATCCCAAACATTTTTCTCTGCCATGGTCTGCTCTATCAAGGGCAATCTGCCATTTTGTTACTTTGCCCCATCAAGGGAAAGTTAGAAGACTTACTTTCGGGCACAGTTTGGTGACTCCCAAGTCACTTTGCTTCAGTGGTCAAGCTCCTTATATCCCCTCTACATAGCTTACCCACCTTTCAGCATTACCTTGGGGCATTATTTTTCTAGCTAGATTCTGTAAGTCATCATTTGCACTGGGAACAGAATATCGGGCTGAGGGCCAATGAAACCACTGACTGAGGACTGCAGACATTTAAGCAAACGATGCTCGTGTTCCCACGTGATGGGGCTTAACATGCTAAGGAGAAATGGGAGAAGCATCATTGCTTGGTTGGAAAGTATTGAGGGACATGAGCTTTGGATGTTTTGTGTCACAGAATTTCTTTAAAGTTTTGATTTTCTATTTGAAATATATTTATTCCTTGATGTCAAGTCAATCTCTCCATTTTAAGAACCAGAATAGAATTGGAAATCTTTCCTTGCTTAACTTTTTCTTTATTCAAAAGAGCCTTAATGAACATAGTCAGAGTAGTTTTGAGAAGCAGCTGTGAAACTGCAAGTCCTTCTGAGTTGACCTT
>RJWJ010018523.1:0-31487 GCA_004363605.1 Indri indri
AACTCCTGACCTCAACCAAACCTCCCGCCTCGGCCTTCCAGAGTGCTAGGATTATAGTTGTGTGCCACCACACAGGGCCAAAACATAATTTTTTTTTTTTTTTTTTTTTTTTTTGAGACAGAGTCTCACTCTTTTGCCCGGGCTAGAGTGAGTGCCGTGGCGTCAGCCTAGCTCACAGCAACCTCAAACTCCTGGGCTCAAGTGATCCTTCTGCCTCAGCCTCCCAAGTAGCTGGGACTACAGGCATGCGCTACCATGCCTGGCTAATTTTTTTTTCTATATATATTTTTAGTTGGCTGATTAATTTCTTTCTAATTTTAGTAGAAGCAAGGTCTCGCTCTTGCTCAGGCTGGTCTCGAACTCCTGAGCTCAAACAATCCGCCTGCCTCGGCCTCCCAGAGTGCTAGGATTACAGGCGTGAGCCACCGCGCCTGGCCCAAAACATAATTTTTTTTATGTTAAAATGTAGCATAAATAGTTTTATCTTTTTTTTGAACAAAACGGATGACAAGAAAAAGTATAATAAGAGATTTGAATTTCTGACATGAAAATAATTTGCACAAAAGAAAAACAGGAATTTTACAGAGATGTTGTTAACACTATTATTTACAAAAGTAAAACATTGGAAACAAATGAAACATCCATTTGGAAAATGGTTGGGTATGTCAAATTAAACATTGCATAGTTATTAAAAAGCACTTGGATCGAGCTGGGCATGGTAGTTCATGCCTATAATCCCAGCACTTTCGGAGGCTGAGGTGGGAGGATTGCTTGAGGCCAGGAGTTTGGGGCTGCAGTGAGCTATGATCACACAACTGCACTCCAACTTGGGCAACAAAGTGAGACCCTGTCTCGAAAAAAAAAAAAGTATTTGTATCAATACATGAACATATATATAGTAAAAAAGCAGAACACATAACATTAATTACTATTCAGTAAAATGTAATAATCATTGGCAAAGCATATAAATGAGTTAGAAGGTTATTAGTAAGGTTCTTCCAGCCAGGCATGGTGGCTTACACCTATAATCCCAGCACTTCGGGAGACTGAGGTGGGAAGATCACTTGAGGCCAGGAGTTTGAGACCAGCCTGGCCAATGTAGTGAGACTCCATCTTTACCAAAAAATATATAAAAATTATCTGGGCATGGTGGCATGCGCCTGTAGTCCCAGCTACTTAGGAAGCTGAGGTGGGAGGATTGCTGAGCCCAGGAGTTGGAGGATGCTGTGAACTATGATTGCTATGATCGAGCCACTGCACTCCAGCCTGGGTGACATGGTGACCCTGTCTCCAAAAAAAAAAAAAAATGGTTCTTCCAGGGGGACTCTTAACAAAAAAATTAAATGTACTGATGACTTAAAATTTCTATTTCCTCAGATTATAATTTATAGATATAGGATATGATCATGAAATAAAGTAGGAAGCATGAGAAGTCAGTCTGGGATTGAACATTTGCTTCAATTTACTTAGTGCCTGGCTACAGGTAGATAATCCAAAGACAAACTATTTTTCATTTTTACTAAAACTTTATTTAATAAATGATGCATGCACATGACACAAAAATAAAAGGTATGAAATATATAGAGTGAAAAGTTATATCTCCCACCTGTCTCCTTGCCTCCAAGTTCCTCCCTGAATGGTAATTTCACTATTATAAATAGCTCTAGTTTATCCTTCCAGAGATAGTCTATGTAATGTTTGTTTTACATACATGGTAGCACAGTGTAAACACTCCTCTACACCTTTTCTCAATTTAACAGTACCAGCTGGGTCACACCTGTAATCCTACCACTCTGGGAGGCTGAGGAGGGAGGATCGCTTGAGCTCAGTTCAAGACCAGCCTGAGCAAGAGCGAGACCCCCCGTCTCTACTAAAACTAGAAAAAAATTAGCTGAGCAACTAAAAATAGAAAAAAAATGAGCTGGGCGTGCTGGTGTGTGCCTGTAGTCCCAGCTACTCGGGAGGCTGAGGCAGGAGGCTCGCTTGAGCCCAGGAGTTTGAGGTTGCTGTGAGCTACGGTGACGCCACAGCACTCTAGCCCAGGCAACAGAGCGAGACTCTGTCTCAAAAAACAAACAAACAAAAAAACCCAGTATCTCTTGGAGCTTGTTCTTTATCAGTGCACAGAGAGCTGCCTCAGCTTTTCTAATGACCAGACAGAATTCTATGATTGCTTATGCTGTCATGTAACCAGTAATTGTATTTTAAATGGATGGGCCTTAGAATCCATTTTGATTAAAACCTATAACTAGGGCTAGACAGGGTGAGGAGATTTTTCACTTAAGCACCATCCAGGAACATTCTGCCTCAATGTGGGGCTCCTGAAGTTCCTCCTCTCTACCCATTCAAAAAGGATCTGAGCCTAAAATAGAAATGCTTGTGTGCATGTATGTTGTTTTCCTTGCTAAAAAGAAATGCTTTGGTATGTATACAAATTTATTTTCTCTTTCCTAGAAAGTGAGCCCCCTGAAGGCAGGAACCATCTTTCAGATTCACTCAATAAAACTTCGTGCAATCCCTGAGCCCACAAATGTTTCAGTTAGTGCAAGTGACACCACAGGACTGGATGAGGCAGTGAAGCCACAATGGAATGAAAGCTCATCATTCTAAGACGTCTGAAAAAAATAGAGATCAAAAGAGATGCTGGAATTTTGCTTCTAACTGACATCCTCCCAGTCCAGCATTTTGAAGGAAGTGTTTTCCTCCTTGGCTTGGGTGTCCTTTCCTCACCCTTCCAGAGGGGCTCCATGCTCTTCATCATCATCATCATCATCGGAATCAGTTTCAGATGAGTCGTCATCATCATCATCATCATTATCACTAAAGCCCCGTTGAGGTGTCAACTGTGAGGTTTTCTTCTTCTCCTGAGATAGGGCAGGGCAGGCGTAGAGAAGTTCACATAAAGAGAAATTTAAATTTAATGTACCTATGCCCAGTTCTCTATGGCTCTAATCAATACCCACCCAACCTGGCATCTAATCACCTGAAAGAGAAGGTAGCACTTTCCAGAAGGGGCTTGAGAGCCTTTTCCTGCTCAGCTTCAAACGGGGTCCCCACTTTCCACAACCATATTCCATTTCTCTACTTGAGGCTGGGTATAAATTCTGTCTAATTTATATCTACTGTACCTGTTATTTAGGCGATCCTAAGAGCCCTGCATCAACTTTCTCTAGACAGCTTCAACCCTAAAACCTAGGGACTTTCAAAAAAGAGGATGGTAACTCTATTTTGGGAGGAAATGAGGGGAAGATGAAGTGGGGAAGAGAAACTTTAGAGGATCTTAATACTCAGAAAGGTCATAGGAAGGAAATCTAGTATTTAATTTGCAAGACTATCCAGGGTAAGCTGCTTGAAACAACCAAAAGAATAAAGTTCATAATCAACCCTGTGCCTGAATTCTGACCAGCAGTTCCAGAGACTATGGGTTTTCCATTTTTGTTCAGCGATATTTCTCTTCATGGGGTATCTGACTTATCCATATTTCCCTTCCCTTCCCCCATAAGTCAAATGCAATGACTATCCCCCCTTCTATCTCAAGATATAGAGCTCTGCACTTGACTAGTCTTAAAAAAAAAAAAAAAAAAAGATATGCAGCTCTTTTGTTCTTAGCATTAATTACAACCTACCTTTCTGAGCTTCTGGTTCTCTATGTACCTTCCTACCCTTTCAAGTCCATGAGAAGGGGTCTGGTGGCGCTTAGGATTTGCAGGGGCAGATGGGACAAGGTCCATGTCTTTGTCTCTGTGGCCTGGAGCCTGTGGCATGCCCTCCCTTAGGACCTGAAGGATGACCAATTGGTCCCCTTTAAAAGTAGGTTGTGAAAGCTTGGTTTCTATATGCCATATGGCTTATACTAAGGTTAAAAGATGCTTGGTTCCAGTTTTTAAAAGTTACTTAATGTTTCTTTGTAGTTAAGCAGCTATTGGCACACAAAACTGACACATTACAGGACATCAAAAATTGCTTTTGGGTTGGGCACGGTGGCTCACGTCTGTAATCCTAGCACTCTGGAAGGCCAAGGTGGGAGGATCGTTTGAGCCCAGAAATTTGAGGGTGCAGTGATTTATGATGACACCACTGCACTCTACCCAGGCAACAGAGAGCAACACTCTGTCCCAAAAAAAAAAAAAAAAAAAATGCTGATTGTCAATTTAAAGATTATTCAAAAGTAGATCCTTTCTGCTGATTCTGGAAAGATAAATGAGCCTTGAATACTGACAACAGCATGAAGACTAAAAGAATTTAAGGCAGCTATACAAAATTCAGAGGCCAAGTGGAAAAAAGAATAGGAAACAGGAAACTTTGCATGCTTCCTCAAAGTTTCAAAGTTGGGCTTTGCAAAACACCTGATATAAAGGCAAAGGACTTTATATACTACAGACAAATGCCTAAGAAATTATCTTGTGTGTAAGATGTTAAAGCAGCGCACTAGTCATGGAGTGGGACCCACCTTAAAATGCTACCTTTTAAGCTTTTTATGAAATCAGTCTATATCACTATGGCTTTCTGTATTACTTCAAATATTCTTTGCCTGAATTTCCAAAGTTCCCATTCTTAAAGGACCATTAAAACGGAACCACGGATCACATGCTAAGGCTGAACACAAATGGTTGTTAAGAGAGCACATGTGCAACTCTAAGGTCCTACCTGACTAAAGATGTAGGCATCTTTCCATCTTTCGGAAAAAGGGTTATTCTCTAGGCTCATAGAATAACAGCAAAGGTTCATCTGGGTCTTAAGACCTCAAAATTAAAATCTCTTTCACAAAAGACTGGCAGTACCACAAGTGTTGACAATGAAAAAATGACTAGACCAATAATTCCAAACTTGCTTTATCGTAAGAATTATCTGGCCTGCTTCCTAAAAACATAAATTCCCAGGCTTTTACCTTTGAGATTCTGGTTGGGGCCTGGGAATCAGTATTTTAAAAATAAGCACCCCAGTTGATTCTTATAGTCAGTGAAGTTTGTGAAACACTGGCCTACATTATATGAAATTCCTCACCAAAAAGTCGGCTGTACAGTAGGCTTTATTCCTGACGAAGGGCCAAAATCTCAAGGTTCTTTGCTACTGACTTTGCTCTATGAGCTCAAAGGTATTTAACCATTGGACATGAGTGTTCAAGACATGTTTACTGTTAAACTGTTGTCATCTCTAACTACTAAAAACCCAAAGCAGAAATTCTACAAGAAGTTGTGGGTTATGACTCAAGGGACATAATTTAAAAAAATAAAATAAAATAAAGCTGTGGGATATACTGCACCTTGTTATTTTCTTCTTCACACTCATCACTGCTGTCATCAGCCATAGTCTTGTTAGGAAGCCGGGCAGAACGAGGAAGTCCTTACAAGAAAAATTTTCCCTTTAGATTATTATTAAGATGATTTTTAAATGTAAATATTTTTAGTTTATAATATTTATTCCCTAACCATTTTATGGAACAGGGTTTATAA
Source organism: Indri indri (assembly GCA_004363605.1). Lineage (NCBI taxonomy): Eukaryota > Metazoa > Chordata > Mammalia > Primates > Indriidae > Indri > Indri indri. Next base: position 5,454 of record RJWJ010018523.1, read on the forward strand.
GAACATCACTAAAAGACAGGAGACTGAATTATAGTCATGGCTCTGTCAGTTAAATTCAACATATATTTACTATGCATTTCTGTGCCTAAGGTACTGGGTTAGACTTCATACTAGTCAATATAATATAAACTCTGCCATTAGTTTACACATTGGTAAAATGAACTAATAAAGTGAAAAGAGTGCTGGACTTACAGGTAGATGACTGTTTGAAGGGCAATTACTTGAACAAAATGACTGAACCTCTCTGAGTCTCAGTATTCCCATCTCTAAATGGGGTCACTAATATTTCTCACCCAGGACTGTTATAAGGATCAAATGAGAAAACTTATGTGGAAGGAACTGACCCAGAGCCTGGCAAATAACAGTCACAAATTTGAATCTGAATCAGTATCCATAAGATAAAAGCAATAAAAAATATAATGAATGATTAAAAGTATAATTAGATGTAAGGTACTAACTGATGTGAAAACATGTTAAATTATTTCTAAATCAAATAAATGCAAACAAAGCACCATTTTTTGGCTTACTAAATAAGCCCAAACTGAAAACAAATTATAATGTCTGCAGCTGGCAAGAGCATAAACATGCTCAAATCAAAAACCTGGGTAGCTAGGGATATACCCCAAAGAATTGAAAACAGAGACTCAACCAGACACTTGTATGCCTCTGTTCATAGCAACATTATTTGCAATAGTCAAAAGATGGAAACGATTCAAGTGTCCATTAACACATGAATGAATTTTAAAAAAGTGGTATATACATGCAATGGAATATTATTCAGCCTCAAAAAGGAAAGAAATTCGACATATGCTATAACATAGTTGAACCTTGAAAACATTATGCTAAGTGAAATAAGTCACCCACAAAAGGACTAATGTAATATGATTTCACTTATGAGGTACTGAAAATAGGCAAATTCAAAGACAAAATAGAATAGTGGTTATCAGGAACTGGGGAAAGTTGGGAATCAGGAGTTATTGTTTAATGGGTACAGAATTTCTGTCTAGGAGGACAAAAAAGTTCTGGAAATAGCGGTGATGATTACACAACATTGTGAATGTACTTAATGCCATTTAACATTTAAAAATGGTTAAAATAGGCCAGGCACGGTGGCCCATGCCTGTAATCCCAACACCTTGGGAGGCCAAGGCAGGAGGATCGCTTGAGCCTGCGAATTCAAGACCAGCCTGGATAACAAAGCAAGACTGCGTCTCTACAAAAAATTTAAAAATTAGTCAGGCATGGTGGCACATGCCTGTAGTCCTAGCTACTCAGGAGGCTGAGCCAGAGGATCGCTTGAGCAAGGAGTTAAAGGCTGCAGTGAGCTGTGATTGTGCCACTGCACTACAGCATGGGCAACAAAGTGAGACCCTGTCTCAAAAAAAAAAAGGTTAAAATGGCAAATTTTATGTTATGTATATTTTACTACAATAAACAAACAAAAACCCTGGGTGTCATTCTGATTCCTAACTCAAGAGCCAAATCCAAATCCATCAGGAAGTCTTAGTGATTCCACAATATACCTTGTATGGTATTTGCCTCCTCTCTATTCTCGACTTCCTCACCAGAGTCCAAGCCACCACCATTTCAACTCAGCCACCGCGACAGTTCCCCCAGCCGGTTCCCCGCACTTTCCTTCGCATCTTTCAACGCATTCCACACGTGACAGCAACACAGCCTCCAAAGCTCCACTTGTTATGCCTCCTGCCTACCCCTCTGATCTGAACAAACACCAGGCCCCTCTATCACACACTGGTCTCCTTCAGGTCCTCACACTAAGCCAAGTTCCTTCAGGCCTCAGAGTTTTTAGATCTCACATACTGTCTCCTCTTCCTGGCCTACTTTTCCTCAGTATTTAGATCCTTTTCATTTTTCAGTCTCAAATGTCACCTCCTTAGATCTTTCCTGACCACCCTATCAAAAGCGGGTCCCCCTCCTCACCATTTTCTCCATAACAGCAAACAATTTGCCTCCATCAATGCACTTTTCACATTTGTAATTATGTTTGTTTATTCATTTGTCATTTGGTTCCCATGATTACAAGCACCAAGATGGCAGGGACAATGTGTCATTTGTTTTAACACTGTATACCCAGAGCCAGGCATGAGGCTGGCACATAGCAGGCAGTTTAAGTGTTTGTTAAATAAATGAATGGTGTCAAGTTCTCTATAATAAAAATATTCCATTGAGATTTTGGTTGGGGTTGTAGGATAAGGGCAGCTTCAAAGCTGAGGAAAACACTGCTTTGACAAGTTTAAAAAAATACAACAGCGAACCCCTCGAAGACGGTTGAGCACAGCATTAACATGAAGTAAATGGTGATAGGGTTGGACTGGGGAAGATCCTGCAATCTGGGAGGCTGTGGTTTCTCCCCCCTTAACTAGTTAGAAAACAAACAATGGTAAGGGAAGCAACTTGACTTGAAAGTCAACATTCGCTATTATAAAATAGGAACTTCTCGAAGACAACCACGAATCCATCCTGCACTTTGTTCTGAGAACACTTCTCTTCTTTCCTCTTCATTCCTCTCTTACCTTTGTGTCTTGGGGTTGGAGTATACATACTTGCAACCTCTTCAGAGTCGTTAATCTCTAGACGCTCATCATATGTCTGGTTTTCAACAGTCTTGGTCTAAGCAAAAGGAGACATGATTACGAACCTCCTATTGTGGAACACTAAGCACTCAGCCAGGAGATAAATTCCAAACCAGTATGGTTCCTCTTGCTTACCCTAGACACCGCTTTTACATAAAACCTTCACCCCCATCCAAACTTCCCTTAAGGCTTCTTGGCCCCATGTCAAGCAGTTAAGTCATGCTGCTGCAGCCCTTATTTAGGAACTGCTGGCAGGCTAGCTGAGGAACGAGAGAATCATGGAGGGAAACGACAGCCAACCTCTGCAGCAGATCCCCAAAGCTGTAAGATACACACGCATGGGTGGAACAGTATTCGTGTATAGATGGTGGCTTTCTTCTCAGGTTGGTCGGTTTTCCCAAGGCTGTTGGGGTTTCTCAGGGGAGGCTGTAGAGGTTCCATAAAGAGTTTTGTCTCTGGGGCCACCTTTCGGGTGCGGAGAGGCCGCCGAAGAGAGGGTAAACTCCAGTCTCTCGGTCCCATCCAATAATCCCGAGAGCATCACCCCCATCTCCACCCCAGTCTTGCAGATCCGGACCCCACTTAAGCTTCCCGGGGAATAAAGGAAGCAGGACGGTTGGTGGTTGGGGGGCGGGGAGGGGTGAAGCAACGGTTATCACGGAGATGGGAAGAGGTAACAGTGAGCAGGGGGAAAGGGAGTCCTCTTAAATTCCTCTTGGGAGGGAGGAAGGCAGTTCCCTTTCTGCTGGGGTGAGTACGAATTACCTGTAGCCCCTCTGAATCCGTCTCTAGTATATGGAAGGAACCCCGGCCTAGGGCTGGGGTCTCACTCCAATCTCAGGCTAGGCCACTTTAGGGGTTCCACCCGGAGCAACCAGCCTGTTGTCAGTCGCTAGGCAAATAGATAAATAAATAATCGCGAGACTTGCTTCCACTCTCGTGAGACCTCCTCCACTCATCCACCTTACGCCTCTTCCCGCGAAGGGTCTCTACGCGCAGGAAGAAGATCCCGGGGGCGCGGATACAACCTCTCTGGGCGGCCAAGTCGCCTGTTTGTCTATGGTTTCAGTGACTGCGTCTGTCGCGACATCTAGCGGCTTAAGTGGCAAAGCGGACTGATGAATTTCGGCTCGTGTAGTCAGCCGTCCAATCTGGAAACAGGGTGTGAGTATTTTCCCTCTAGGACGGGAATTATTGGGCATGCAGTTCCTTCTAGACTTATCAGAATTTAGACACACTCTCCAGGGAATATACCACATCACTTTGTACGCCCTTTTATAGCATTTCTATTACATTACAGTCTTCTCCATCACAGCGTCCCATGGCATGGGACATACTTACACTACCAAATTAGTCCTTGTTTATCTGAGGTTCAAATTTAACTATGTGTCCTGAATTTTTATTTGCTAACGAAGACTGTGAACTTCTTTAAGGCAGGGTTTGTGTCCAATTAAATTTTAAACTCTTCGTAGCACCAGTATGTTGCATAAATTGGGCACTTATTGGGTGGATGAATGAAGGAATGGGCGAATGAAGATATAAGGAACAAATATTTCAAAACTCTAGACATAAATAATTTTGGGAGTCAGAGAGAGAGATACATAGAAAAGAATATTGGAAATTTGACCCTGAAAACCTGCCAGGGGAAAACAAGGAAAGTGGCTTAAAAAGAAATGAGAGCTATCTCCTCTGAAAGACTTCTAGTTAAAAATGGAACAAAAAGATATTTTTTTATTTTTGTGATTTGTTATTGCTCATTATAATGGGTATGTAATGTTGAGTGTTTACTATATAGAAGCACTTAGATTATATAATCTAATTTACTTCACAATCTTACGATATAGATGTTACTGCCAGTTTACAGATTAGGTAATTGAGGCTTAGAGAGTTAAAGTATCTTGCCTAAAGTCACTCAGCTAATAAGTGCTGAAAATAGAAATCAAACATAGGTCACTCTGATTCCTAAGTCTCTGCTGTTAACCATTATGATATACTGCCTCTAAGGCAATCCTTGTGAAGCATGCTCGCAGGGGTGCTTTTTCTTCTGCAGTTTAATTCGGCTAATGCCATATTTCCGAAGAATCATCGTTGAATGGTTTTTGCTGAGCTTCTAAGGTCCTTATGGGAGGCCCTGGAAGCTGCCAGAATAAGGCAATATTTTCATACAGGATTTTTACTTTTTTAAAATATAAGAATTTATTCATCTTTCTTAAAATATGTGTGATTTTTGTAATGAAAATTAAAGTACAATTTTACCCCATAAATATGTAGTTATGTGTCAATTAAAAATTTTAAAAATACAGTTTGACATATATCCTTCCAGACATGCAAAGTTTAAAAATATTTGAGCTTTCTAAAGATTCTATTAGAAGGGCTAGCACGGTGGCTCATATCTGTAATCCTAGCATTTTGGGAGGCTGAGGTGGGAGGATTGCTTGAGGCCAGGAGTTTGAGACCAGCCTGAGCAAGAGTGAGACCCTGTCTCTGCAAAATACAGAAAAATTAGCCAGATGTAGTGGCATGGGCCTGTAGTCCCAGCTACTTAGGAGACTGAGGCAGGAGGATCCCTTGAGCTCATGAGTTTGAGGTTGCAGTGAGCTGTGATGACACCACTCCACTCTAGCCCAGGCAACAAAAGGCCATTGAAAGTGGAATTGATATAGGTATGAGTGAGAAGTATAATACAATGCTTAAGGGTATGACTTTAAATGAGAATCTGTGTGAAGAAGTTAGAGTAATGCCTGGTACATTCTAAGTGTTCGATAAATTTTTTTTTTTTTTTGAGACAGAGTCTGGCTCTGTTGCCCTGGCTAGAGTGCCGTGGTGTCAGCCTAGGTCACAGCAACCTCAAACTCCTGGGCTCAAGCAATCCTTCTGTCTCAGCCTCCCGAGTAGCTGGGACTACAGGCATGTGCCACCATGCCCAGCTAATTTTTTCTATATATGTATTTTTAGTTGTCCAGATAATTTCTTTCTATTTTTAGTAGAGACAGGGTCTCGCTCTTGCTCAGGCTGGTCTTGAACTCCTGACCTTGAGTGATCCCTGCCTCAGCCTCCCAGAGTGCTGGGATTACAGGCATGAGCCACTGCGCCCGGCTGTGTTCAATGTATTTTAAGGAATACAGAGGAGATATACAGAAGCAGGTTGTTTTAATGGGAAAAGCTGGGTTTGAATCCTGGCTCTACCACTTACTGGCTATGTGAGTTTGGGCAAGTGCTTAGTTTCTTTGATCCTCACTGTCTTTATCTGGATTATTGTAAAGGATTAGAGATAACATATGTAAAGTACCTGACACAAAATAAGCACCTGGCAGTGGTGCATACTGGTAACCCCAGCTACTTGGGAGGCTGAGGCAGGAGGATCCACTGGGCCCAGGAGTTCATGGCCACCCTGGAAAATTTAGCAAGAAGGAGACCCCATCTCTAAAAAAAAAAAAAAAAAAAAAAAAAGCACTCAATAAAAAAATTGCTGTTATCCTTTATTGCAGCCATATATATAGGTAATATGTGTGAGTGCTGTTGGGTTGAGCCAAAGATACAGGATAAAATGATAATAGAGAAGAACTGCTGAATTAGTTATTCTCTGAAAAGTCTGAAATTCGGCACAGAACTACCAAGAGAACCAGAAGACTGGATTTTTTAAAATTTATTTTTATTTTTTATTTATTTTTTAAAAACGAGATGGAGTCTCTCTGTATTGCTCAGGCTGTAGTGCCGAAGCCATTCACAGGCCCGATCTCACTACTGATCAGCACAGGAGTTTTGACCAGCTCTGTTTCTGACCTGGGCTTGTTCACCCCTCCTTAGGCAACATGATGGTCCCTGCTTCAGGGAGGTCAGCACATTGATGCCAAATGTAGTGTGGACACCTGAAGGGCATAACACACTACATATCAGAACTCTGGACTCTGAACTCCGGAGCGGCTGGGACTACAAGCATGGGCCACCGCAACCATCTCATTGTGTCATATATATATATATATTACAGATTAGAGTATATTTTTATCTATGTATAATAAATCTGTTATTCTTGGAGGAAAATGTGACCCAAACCAGTTTTTGATGTCCTATAATGTGTCACAATGTCGTGTGCCAAAAGCTGCTTTACTATAAAAGAAACATTAAGTAATTTTTAAAAACTGGAACCAAACATCTCTTAACCTCAATATAAGCCATATGTCATATGGAAACCAAACTTTCAAAACCTACTTTTAAAGGGGGCCATTTGGTCATCCTTCAGGTCCTAAGGGAGGGCATGCCACAGGCTCCAGGCCACAGAAACAAAGACATGGACCATGTCGCACCTGCCCCTGCAAATCCCAAGCACTATTGGACCCTTTCTCTTGAACTTGAGAGTATGAGACGGTACACAGACAGCCAGAAGCTCAGAAAGGTAGGTTGTACCAAGAACAAAAGAGATGCTTATCTTGAGATAGAATGTGTAGTCATTGCATCCTAGCTTCATTACATACTGGTCTAGAAACTTGGGATAAATTACTTAGACTTGTCATCATTTTCTTCATATACGAAATGGACATAAGCACAAGAAGTGCCCTGCTTCCTGAACATGGTTTTTTTAAAAACATAATTTATAAATCATAAAAATTCACCCTTTTAAAATATACAATTCAGGATGGGTGCAGTGGCTCATTCCTGTAATCCTAGCACTCTGGGAGGCTGAGGCTGGAGGATCACTTGAGGTCAGGAGTTCAAGACCAGCCTGAGCAAGAATGAGACCCTGTCTCTACTAAAAATAGAAAAATTAGCCGATTGTGGTGGCATGGGCTTGTAATCCCGGCTACAGGAGGCCGAGGCAGGAGAATCGCTTGAGCCCAGGACTTTGAGGTTGATGTGAGCTAGGCTGATGCCAGGGCACTCTAGCCTAGGTGACAAAGTGAGACTCCATCTCTAAATAAATAAATAAATAAAGTATACGATTCAGTGGTTTTTAATGTATTCACCTCTGTCTAATTCCAAACTTTTTCTTTTGTTAGAGTCAGGGTCTTGCTTTGTTGCCCAGGCTGGCCTCACACTCCTGGGCTCAAGTGATCCTCCTGTCTCAGCCTTCCAAGTAGCTGGGACTACAAGCTTGCACCACCTCACCTGCTCTTTGTCCATTTTTAGATTGGAATACTGTATTTGCCTTTTTATTGTTGGGTTGTAAAAATTCTTTAAATATTCTGGATACTAGTCCCTTATGCATACGGGTTATTTCGTGTATTAAATGATAGTGGCTGTGAGAGCAGCTTTATAAACTGTAAGAGATAACACAAAATAAGTGAAGGTGATGACAGTGAAAGGACAGAGATACGAGGTTCCGCAGTTGAGGAGAACCCCCCTACACCTGCAGAAAGCCGGCGCTGCAGCCCGGTACCCACAATTTCCCCATCCCACTAGCCCCGCCCCCTACCCTTTGACCCACGCCGTTTCCGGTTGACGACGTGGCTCGGGACCGCCATCTTGGCAAGAGGCGAAGCGGCAGTGGCTCCTGTCAGGGGGGCAGTAGGTCCTGAGCGACCGGTGCTCCCCTTCCCCTGACCCTAGCCCTAGCCCCAGTGGAGCCGGAGCGCGGGCGCGCCCCACCACCGCCCTCACCATGGTAAGATCCGAGCCAGGGCCGGAATTCCCGCGGTTCGAGGCTCGGTCGCCTCCTCTCCCTGCCAGCCGGCCTGGCGCTGGGGCCAGAGGAGCCCCGCCCCGAGGGTCCGGAGCCCGGTGCTTCTCTCGGGGGTCGGGGAGCAGTGCGGCCTCCCCCACCCTCTGCCCAGCCTCCGGGGGGGATACAAGGGAGCTGACTCCTGTCTCTCTCTGGTCGTCCCCACCTCCGCAGCCTCCCAACCAGCTGGACTCCCTCCTCTGCTGGGACGGCCCGGGGTTTTTGGTTTGCGAGAACCTCGTTGTGGCTGTCGTGTGGGCCCCGCGCTGCGGACCTTGGTGCTAACGTCCAGCCGGTTCCCCGGGCGCTTAGGCTCAGCAGACCGGGCCTGTCTCAGGAGGTTCCCGTCCTTCTGTTATCAGCTCCTCTCCCAACCCCGGTGTTTTGTAGGCCGTTGATACTCAAAATCCAAATTCATTGGTGTTCAGGAATTTTTTTTTTTCTTTGTTCGAAAGGGAGAGAGACATAGAACGAGGAGTAACTTCTAACACTAATTTATAGGACCCAAGTGTCCCCGAAACCTTCCACTATCACAGAACTTACATGTGTCCATTTGTCAGTGTGATTGAGTGTACGCTGTGTATGGAGCACCGGGAAAATGTGAGCGAGTTATAGGGAACACAGGATTTCTTTCTTCAAGGAACTTACTGTTCATGTGAAGTAAAATGTGTATGTGGCATATCGTAATCAGATGTCTCACAGGAGGTGGAGTAAGAGGGGTGGGTTATATTCTGGGACCTGTTAGTTGCTTTCAGATGCATTATCTTTGTGTACTCATCTGCTATAGAGATGGGAAAAATTAATGTGTGTGAAGATAAGGGAAGTCAGAACTGCTCACTCCACTAAATCTTGCGTTACCACTGATTTGTAGATACTCATGAAGTGGAAGAAATTCTTCTGTTTCAAACGAGCTAGTAATTTATTTTTTAGTGCTCCTCGTACCCTTTAATCGTTTTAAGGATGTTCTGTTCTTTTTTTATTTTTTATGTTTTGTCAGTAGATAATGTTATTAAAGCATTTTCCTACCTACCTGAGAGATGACAGAATGTAGTTTGGTGCCAGTCTTATTAAGTTCTATTGACAGCCCTTTAGGTGAGAACTTGGATAGTGGGGGGCTTCATGCTTGGGCTTTAAGCCATTGAAAGGTTTTTTTCAACCTCAGTTATATAAATTGCATCAATTAGGTTTGCTTCCTAAAACTTTTGTGTTGGACGTAAAATTTCCAAAACCCTTTTTTTTTTTTTTTATTTCCCCTGGGAAGCTCAGTATTGGGATAGTGATTTTGAAATTCTGTTTCTTTTTACACCCTGGAAGGAAGTATTGGTAGTGCTTTTTAGAGCATGTTATTATTTTAATAGCAAGGGTAAAGCCTTGTATTTTAGAAATCAAATGTAGATAATCTTTATAAAAATCTTGTTTGTTAAAAGGTTCTTGGAACTTAGTACTTTCAATTTACTGATAACAGAGAGATGATAAAGCCCTAGATGTTGAGTGATATATAAAAAATAAAAGTTTTGCATGTTATTTTGACATGTGTACATGTACATACAGTTTTGTTAGATATTTCTGAATTATTTGGGACCTGACATGATCCAGATACCCACAGGTTTTTGTACTCTGGAGAACAGTTTATTTCAGTACATTCTGCTCTGTAGTGTCTTAAGATATTCGTATTATTTCTGTGTAATGTTTTTGAGTCCTACTCCTTTACAGAGAGATCTCTGGACAGTAGAAATGTCCAAATAGGGTGAAATTTTGATCTGAAAGTTGTATTGAAACTTCTAAAAGTTTATTTTTCCTCAACATTTTATTAAAAATTTTCAAACATCTGGAAAAGCTGAAAGAACTTTATAGTGAATAACCATATAACCACCAGCTAGATTCTATAATTAACATTTCACTATACTTATTTTTTCATACAACTAATCATCCATCCTTCTCTTCACCTTTTTTTTTGTTTTGTTTTAAGACACAAGATCTTGCTCTATTGCCCAGACAGGAGTACAGTGGACCAATCATAGCTCATTGTAACCTCATAATTCGTGGGCTCAAACCATCTCCAGTCTCAGCCTCCCAAGTAGCTAGAACTACAGGTGTGTGCCACCACAACTGGCTAATTTTTAAATTTTTTATAGAGATGGGATCTCGCTATGTTGCCCAGGCTGGTCTTGAACTTCTGGCCTGAAGCAATCCTCCCAAATAGCTAGGATTACAGGTGTAAGCCACCAGCCCCTCTCTCCATCTTTTTTTAAAATACATTTCATGGCATGGGCCTGTATTTCTAGTCGGATACTGAGTTGGGAGGAGAGGATCTCTTGAGCTAGGAGTTTGAGAAGGTAGTAAGCTGCGATTGCATCTCTGCACTCCAGCCGGGTGACAGAATGAGAACCTGTCTCTTAAAAGTATATATATGTGTGTGTGTGTGTGTGTGTGTGTGTGTGTGTGTGTGTGTGTATAAACACACTTCAAAGTAAGTTGTAGATATCAGTATAACAACATTGAATTTTTGAAAAGTAAATTCCCTTTGGCTTTAGTTATTGAAGTAAGTATAAAATGTTCTAGACTGCAAAGTCCCAATAGATAAATAAATGAACAAATGCAAAAACAAATGGCTTATGATGACTTCATTATAAAATAAAGCACAAAGGAATGCTTCTTTTGATTTAAGAGATGGGGTCTCACTATGTTCCCCAGGCTATAGTGCAGTGGCTATTCACAGACACAATCATGGCAGCATGCTTTGGCCTTGAACTCCTAGCCTCAAGTGTTACACCTCAGCCTCCTGAGTAGCTGGGATTATAGGCCCATGGGACTTGATTTAATCTTTTTTTTTTTTTTTTTTTTTTTTTGTTAGTATCCTGCAAAGTGATGAGAACATGGCCTTACTTTCTTAACTTGTCAGGTACCGTTATGGTCAGTTCTTTTTCTTACTAAATTTATATTTGAATAAACTTCATATTAAATCTCACGATAGCACCCATCTGTAAAATCTTTGCTTATCTGTTGAATGCTGTTCTTTTCTCATTTACCAAGAACAGTAAGTTTAGTGAGTAAACTTACTGTGGTAGTCACATTAAATATAGTAAATTCAGTTCCCAAAAGTCATCAGTTATAAGAAAGCTAGATTTGGGCTTGTGTGGTTAATCTCACATGATGGAGGAGAAACTGACATCCTACAGGGTAATTACAGGTCCCAATTAGGGGATTATTTTTTCGTTTTGTTTTTCATATGCAGTACAGCATCTGCACAGCTATTGTACTCTGTTATCTTTTTTTTTTATTGTTTGAGGGGACAGCAAAGAATGAAAACAGTTCTCTGGAGTTTCCATTGTTTTGTCATCCTACTTATGTCTTCATATAGGACGTTCCCTGCAGAAACTGATAACAGTGTCTTTTTTTTTTTTTTTTTAATTCTCTGCAAGCTTTCGTTTTAGAACAGAAACGTGTTTGACTTAAAACCCTCACTGAGTAAATTACTGTTCAAGTTTTAGGTTTTGTATGCGGTCTAGATTTTATTGTAATCTTCCTCTGATTTTATCTTTAGTTACCTCATGTAAATAAGAAAAAGTAGTCCTGTATGACAGGTTGTAGAAACTAACCTTCATATGACCATGAATCGTGTGCGTGTGTGTGTGTAAAATACACAGTGAATTATAAAGGAGAAAGTAACTATAATTCTGGAAATGAGGAATCCTGAAGCATTTAGAGGTTCAAGAAAGACCTTGGCATTTTCTTTTTTTAAGAGAATTGTGCATGTTTATGCTGAATTACCACCTATTCTTGTACCTCTATTGCACACAGGATTTGTTTTGGCTAGGCAATTTGCCCTCTAGCAGCTTAATATTAGTATAAAATGTGGTTCCAAAGTAGTTACCACTGGAGCGGTGGGCATGAAATGAAAGTATTATGCATTTTCTGTTACTGTAAAGTTTTCAAATGCTTAGATTTATAGAATCTTAAAGACACAGAGCACTTTGCATTTCCCATAAATTAACCACCTATTTTAGGGATATTTCATTAAGTGTTAAATGACTTATCCAAGGTCACATAATCAATGGCAGAGGCAGAACAGAAACCTAATTCTCCAGGTTTCTTTACTTAGGGCACTTAATGATCCATGTAGTTAAATCTGGGTAGGGGAGAGTTGTTATTTAATCCAAAAACAAATGATAGTACACTCAGCCATGTAAGTATTATTAAAAGAATACTCAACTTTGAGAATACTCAACTTTTTGGGGACAATTATTTTTTTTTAAACAGTCCCAGAGAGATCATTTAATTTCTGGGCCTTCGGTTTTTATAAGACAGTCAAGGGCCCTTGAAAGTTCCTTTTAGGTCTAGAATGTTCTTTTCCCAAAATGTAAAAAATAAAAAAAAACTTTTAAAATAATCATATTTATATATTTATTCATTCTTTCCCGAAGAAAATCAGATCAAATTACAGTAGGAAAAATTGTTAACTTATCTTTTAGTATATACTACATTTTAATAATTGTTAAACATCAGAAAACTTTGATGTGAAGAGAAGCTTTATTATTTCAAGGCATTTAAGAAAACGAATGTTAATTTAGGATAGGATAAATTTATCATGTTTAAAGGTGACCATACTGCCGGGCGTGGTGGCTCACGCCTGTAATCCTAGCACTCTGGGAGGCCGAGGCGGGCGGATCATTCTGAGCTCAGGAGTTCGACACCAGCCTGAGCAAGAGCGAGACCCCGTCTCTACTAAAAATAGAAAGAAATTAATCGGACAGCTAAAAATATATAGAAAAAATTAGCCAGGCATGGTGGCACATGCCTGTAGTCCCAGCTACTCGGGAGGCTGAGGCAGAAGGATCGCTTGAGCCCGGGAGTTTGAGGTTGCTGTGAGCTAGGCTGACGCCACGGCACTCACTCTACCTGGGCAAAAGAGTAAGACTCTGTCTCAAAAAAAAAAAAAAGGGTGACCATACCTTCTAGCCATGTTAGTAACTGTAATACAGTGAATAGAGACCTGTATCAGCTGCACGGAACCTATGATTTGTGGTGTCCTGGGTGTTTTGAGGTTTGTGCCATACTTAGTGTGGGGAATTTTGGTCCTACTTTGGGAGCCTTATTTTCTTGTATCTGGATAATGGTGACTCAAGGGAGTCCCAGCGTTTTTTTGCTTGAGACCTACTATTTAACCCTATTGTTTTCTTTGTCTTTACATACTCAAATCCCAGAATTCATCAGAATGTGATTTAAATGCTATTTCTTCCATCAAGTCATCCCTTATCTTACCAGCTAAATATAATTTCTTCTTCCTCTGAATTTCCACAGCACTTTTTTTTTTTTTTTTTTTTTGAGACAGAGTCTCTCTCGCCTGGGGCGAGTGCCGTGGTGTCAGCCTAGCTCACAGCAACCTCAAACTCCTGGGCTCGAGCAATCCTACTGTCTCAGCCTCCCGAGTAGCTGGGACTACAGGCATGCGCCACCATGCCCGGCTAATTTTTTTTCTATATATGTATTTTTAGCTGTCCAGTTAATTTCTTTGTATTTTTTTTGGTAGAGACGGGGTCTCACTCTTGCTCAGGCTGGTGTCGAACTCCTGAGCTCAGAACGATCCACCCGCCTCGGCCTCCCAGAGTGCTAGGATTACAGGCGTGAGCCACCGCGCCCGGCCTCCACAGCACTTTTATCAGTGACTCTCTTAATGTTACTTAACACATTCTGCTTTGTATTGTAGTTATTTATGTTTGTGTCTTATCCCGGTTAAGCTTTTTGTGGGCAGAATGCCAGTCTGTTTCATCTTAATTCTCAGAGAGCATGTTGTACGTATAGCAGGTGTTCAATAAATAATTATTGAGTTAATTCTTAAAATAACATCGCTAAAGTGGAGATTGCCAATACCTATGATTAATCTTTGAACATGTCCAGTCAGTAAAGCAAAGTGAATGGAATTCCCCTTTCCATAGCATACACCTTTTTGTTCCTTTTTCCCTTTGATGTTGCCTTTGATATTAATTTTTACCTAAATTCAATCTGTGTAGTATGGAGGTGTTTTAAACTCCAGCTGGGACCCTAAGAACTACCCTCAAGCCTATAAGCATTATTTCTAACAGGCTTATTGTTAGATATGGGCTTTATATTAAAAACAGTGTGTTTATATAGGTCTGAAGTTTTAATCTGAGCTGTCCTTTCTCTAGATATCCATTTGATTTATCTTATTCCTTCAAAACCTCATAAAATTCTAATGTGGGAGACCATAACTTCCTGGGGCTGTGCTTCTCAACCTTTGGGGTGGGGGTGGGAGTGGGGCTCGAGAGTGATTACTTTTACAATATCCTCCTATTTATTAATAATATTTCTCATTACATGAAGTGATTTTCTATGGGCCATTTGAAAATAACTGCTCTAGACAATCTTATGAATTCCCTGAAATTACATGAAAATTTTTTCAAGAGAGACAGTATTCATTATTTGAATATCAAAATATTGATAACACCATAAAGGTAAGCATCCATTGCCTTGAAGTGACATTAATTTTTTAAATAAATGCATGTTGTCCAGGCAAGGTGGCTCACGCCTGTAATCCTAGCACTCTGGGAGATCAAGGCAAGAGGATCGCTTGAGGTCAGTAGTTTGAGACCAGCCTGAGTAAGAGTGAGACCCCATGTCTACTAAAAATAGAAAAAATTGGCTGGGTGTGGTAGTGTGTGCCTATAGTTCCAGCTTCTCTGGTAGGCTGAGGCAGGACGATCGCTTAAGCCCAGGAGTTTGAGGGTGCAGTGAGCCCTAATGATGCCACTGTACTCTAGCCTGGGTGACAGAGCGAGACTCTCTCAAAAAAAAAAAAAAAAAAAGAAAGGCGTGTTTATTATTAATAATTGTTTTTTGCTTTTTGGGTTTTGTTTTTTTTTTTTTTGGTGCCGTGGCATCAGCCTAGCTCACAGCAACCTCAAACTCCTGGGCTGAAGTGATCCTCCTGCCTCAGCCTCCCGAGTAACTGGGACTACAGGCGCATGCTACCACACCCAGCCAATTTTTTCTGTTTTTAGTAGAGACAGGATCTTACTCTTGCTCAGGCTGATTTCGAACTCCTGACCTCAAGTGATCCTCCTGCCTCTGCCTCCTAGAGTGCTAGGATTACAGATGTGAGCCACCACACCTAGCCACGTTTTTATGCTTTTCCTGGGATTCTTTACTACCCTCAGGATATGTTTTTGCATCATACCTGGGAGATGGCAAAAACTCCAAATAGTGGTGGTGAAAGGTACATTTCTTAGGTACAAAACAATTTATTTACTTAAAAATTATAGGTATTTTAGAAAAAAGTGGCTCTTTTAAAGCTACTTGATTTACCACTCTAAAAGTAATCAACTGGTACATTTTATGCTCAATACCCCTATGTATGTCTAAAATATTTTCTGATCTTGTTCCTTTAAAAAAGGAACTAATGTACAAAACATTGTTTGAGAGAACCTTGAGAGCGTTTATGATTTAAGACTTTTTAAAAACTTTTTCATTATATGTAAAATAAAAGTAACTTTAAGCTGGGATAAATGAGGTAAGTTTCAGTGTAGAGTTGATAGACTCAGAAACATAAGCAAAATTGTATTACTCCCTTAAATCTACTTTTTTCTAAATTCGGGTCATTGTTTAGAAAATGGAGCAGTTGGTAGTGTAGTTGGTCCTTGAACAACACGGATTCTAACTGCGAGGATCCACTTATGGGGATTTTTTTTCAACCAAATGCTGATCGAAAATACAGTGTTGTGGAATTTGAATGCTGATCGAAAATACAGTGTTGTGGAATTTGAAAGCTGCCTGTGTGGAGTGCCGACTTTTCACATCTTTGGATTCCACAGGGCCAACTTTGGAACTTGAGTGCATGGATTTTGGTATATGCAGGGGTCCTGGAACTGATCCTCCACATATACGAGGGTTGATTATATCAGCTGTGGAGATTTCACATGAGAAAACCTGCCACATGTTCATTGAAAATAAATTAATCAGCAAAATCTGTTAAGTGGGGGGAAATTATTTGTGCAAGGTATAGGTCAAATACTTTTCTAATATATTAATAAATTGTTTTTACCTTGCTGCTTGGAAATAAGCATAACAGTAATTGGTCTCCCAGATACCTCCATTACCTTTTCTTGATGTATGAGGACATCGTATTCTCCTTTAATTATTATAAAACTATATCGATATACTGAAACTGTAAGAATATTTATTTCAATTGACTAACTTGTTTTTTCTTTAAGCTGCTCACCTGTAGGGGACAAGTTTATATAAAGCTGAAAAGCCTGACCAGTAGGATTTTGATATTTCAGAGGTTGTGTCTCAGCATTGAGGCTTCCCAAATGTTTAAATGGTCTTTTTCTTGCTTGTGCTTGTGAATTCTTGGGTTCCCGCACTGAAGAGATTGTTAACACTGTACTTAATTTTCTACTCCCCTGCTAATGCCATTTCAGGTCTCCCCTTCTTCTGTTAGAGCTTTATTTGTTTTGTTTGTGAAATGTCAAATGCTAAAAGAAGGCTGTTACATCTTGATCATTGCCTAGTATCAAAAATGTTTCTATGTGAAACATTGGGTCATTTATGTTTTCATTTTACAGATTGTTTGGGTGTTAGAGAGTAGGATGGTGTGAATGGGAAATTAGTCAAAGAGCAGAAGATAAATTTAGACTCAACTAAATTAGGTTCATATTCTAGATAAAAATGAAAGGTCAGGAGCTTCTTGTATCTTTAATATTTTTAATCTGCCTGACCACACTTCTGTTTTGGCTATGGAAATCTCTGTTCTTTGTAGAAAAAGTTCTAAGCTATTCTTTATGGGTCTGCCAAAGCAGAGAGCAACCCAGTTTTGAGTCACAGACTCATTAATAATGTATGTGTAGTTTGGGGAAAAATGCAGAGATGCCAAAAATTACCAAATTTTTTATAGGTATATTATTTAAAAATAGAAATACTAGCTTTATTTCCCTCTACTTTAGCTTTGTCTTATGAATGACATAAGAACAATGAAGTAGAATTTTTAAGTCAGCCTTCTAATAGTAGTCATGTCACTAAATAACTGAGTGTGTCCTTCTGCTGATGTTGAGAAAACAGATGTGAAGAAATAATTCATTAGTACTTATTTGTACATACGTTTCTGGCAGGTGCTGTTGGCAGCAGCGGTCTGCACGAAAGCAGGAAAGGCTATCGTTTCTCGACAGTTTGTAGAGATGACCCGAACTCGGATTGAGGGCTTATTAGCAGCTTTTCCAAAGCTCATGAACACTGGAAAACAACATACATTTGTTGAAACAGAGAGTGTAAGATATGTCTACCAGCCTATGGAAAAACTGTACATGGTACTGATCACTACCAAAAACAGCAACATTTTAGAAGATTTGGAAACCTTAAGGCTCTTCTCAAGAGTGGTAAGAGTCCTGCTGAAATACTGAGTTGCACTTTTTTTTGTTTTTTTGTAGGCATAACTAGTTTTTCCCCTAAAGCAGCTGATGCTTATCAATTTGCAAGCTCCCACTCCCCACCCCAATAACTTATTGCTGTGACTTCTTATTCATTCAGCAAACATATATTGGATGTCCTCCTAGGCTATAAGTATCCCAAAAGAGAATATGATAACCGCTCTTTCATTTTCTGGTTCTTAAGCAGTTACTCTAATCCGCCTCTGTGGTTCTGACACTTGTTTAGGCATGTTTTTAGATGATGCACTTTAGGTAAGACTTACTGATACAGACACACACAAACTCAAAGACTTTATGTCAAAGTCTTGCTTAAAGACTAAGGTCAGGCATGGTAATACTCCCGGCTATTTGGGAGTCTGAGGTGGGAGGATTAGTTGAGGCCAGGAAGGAGTTCAAGGTTGTAGTATGCTATGATTGTGCCTGTGAATAGCTATTGTACTCCAGCCTGGGCAATATAGTGAGACCCTTCTCTAAAAAAAATACAAACTAGATGGAGCTAAGAAAGGGATGCAGGATTATTGAAATTTGTGTACTTTAAAAAGGATAAGACTTGGAAACATAGCTGCTGATAAAATTCTAAATATTTCTTTTTCATTGTTGTCCATTATTAGATCCCTGAATATTGCCGAGCCTTAGAGGAGAATGAAATATCTGAGCACTGTTTTGATTTAATTTTTGCTTTTGATGAAATTGTCGCCTTGGGATACCGGGAGAATGTTAACCTGGCACAGATCAGAACCTTCACAGAAATGGATTCTCATGAGGAGAAGGTGTTCAGAGCAGTCAGAGAGGTAAATAGGGCCTTCTCTGGGACTGCCAGTTCGTGTGTCTGTTAGGCTTCACTCGTCTGATTTTCCTGTTTTTACTTGCTGATATTAAACTGTGCTCTAAGCTACATCCATATGTCTCCTTCCTTAGACTCAAGAACGTGAAGCTAAGGCTGAGATGCGACGTAAAGCAAAGGAATTACAACAGGCCCGAAGAGATGCAGAGAGACAGGGCAAAAAAGCACCAGGATTTGGGGGATTTGGCAGTTCTGCAGTATCTGGAGGCAGCACAGCTGCCATGATCACAGAGACCATCATTGAAACTGATAAACCAAAAGTGGCACCTGCACCAGCCAGGTATAATCCAGTATATTACCAGCAACTTAAGAATTCCAGTTGAAGGATGTTTGTATGTGTATCTTGGAGTGATATCTGATTTCTAGACAAGCTGTAGATAATGAAGGACTTGATGAAGTCAGATGTGATATTATATTTGGCCACATAAAATATGGGGATAAAGGAGAAATCGGAATGTGGTGTAAAAGAGAGTTCTTTTACAAATTATGCTGCGACCTCAATTTCCTATGAGAGTTGCCTTATTATGGAGGGGGAAGGGATATTTAACTTTTTATGGAATGTGGATTTTTAATCTTGATGTTCAAGGATTGATTTCAGAGGGAATCTGTGAATCACCTGAAATTATGTGCAGAATTTTGTTTGTGCACAGGTATATTTCTCTGGATGGAAGGTACAAAGTTTTCATCATGTGTGCTTATAAAAATACCTTTGGTCTTTGGGTAATGAAACGTGTTCAGTGGTCTCCACCCTTTTTGGCACCAGGGACCAGCTTCATGGAAGACAGTCCTTGGGCTGGGCGTGGGGGGTGTTCTGGGATGATCCAAGCACTCCACGTTCATTGTGCAGTCAAACCTCTCTGCCAATGGCAATCTGCACTTGCAGCTGCTCCCCAGCACCATCGCCCCAGCTCCACCCCAGATCATCAGGAACTAGACTCACGAGGAGCGGGCAGCCTAGGTGCCTCGCTTGTGCAGTCCACGGTGGGGTTTGTAGCCCACAGTAGGATTCGGGCTCTTATGAGAATCCAGTGCCTCTGTTGATCTGACAGGAGGCAGAGCCCACGTGGTGATAGCTATGGGGAGCAGCCACAAACACAGATGAAGCCTTGGTCACTGGCCGCTTGCCTGCAGGGTGGACCCCAATAAGCCACAGACTCTTGGTCCATGGCCTGGGGGTTGGGGACCAGTAATAGTGACCGTCAGCTGGCAGTTGGGGCAGGTTCATATACTAGTTGTCCACCAACACTAGGAAGCTTCGTGTTTTTTCTTTTAAGTCTTAACACTCCTGTTAAAGAACAGCTTCAGGGAAAGTTTTGTTGATATGAGGTCATTAATTAATGTTTTGGGGTTTTTTGTTTTTTTCTTAAGCCAGTCAAATGTATTTTTTCTTATTTTGAATTCTTCCGCTTAGGCCTTCAGGCCCCAGTAAGGCTTTGAAACTTGGAGCCAAAGGAAAGGAAGTAGATAACTTTGTGGACAAATTGAAATCGGAAGGTGAAACGATCATGTCCTCCAATATGGGCAAACGTACCTCCGAAGCAACCAAAGTGCATGCTCCACCCATTAATATGGAAAGGTAAGTAGTAACTTTCAGAAAGAATAGACCACATAATTTTTTAAAAATATTATTTGAGTGTGCTATAAATTCTTTTTGTGCCTTTTTAATCTTTCTTGATTTAAAGAATTTATTCAAAGCATATTCTACATATTAACAGTAAGGTGAGTTTTTTGCGGGGGGGGGGTTGGTTTTTTTTTGTTTCGAGATGAGGTCTCGCCGTGTTGCTTAGGCTGGCCTTGAACTCCTGGGCTCAAGCAGTCCTCCTGCCTTAGTCTCCCAAGTAGCTGGCCCTCAGCTACTTGGCCTTTTTCTTTTTGCTTTAACCATTATTGGAGGCTTCCAGCTATCTATTTTCTATGAAGTTTAAAACTTTCATCAGCTAAATTAAACAAAAATAACTTGTCTTCATGCCTAGTGTGTAGCTTTTCTCTTAGAGTAGACTTGAATTAGGGGGCTAGAACTGTGGTGAGCTCACACTATATTTTGGCTTATCTTTTTCTAATTAAACTATAAGTAGAACCAATCCTTAATCCAAACTTTGTAAATATTTTTAACTGCAAATTAACATGTCTTTTGCCGGCCGGGCGCGGTGGCTCACGCCTCTGTCTCAAAAAAAAAAAAAAAAAAAAAAAACCAAAAAAAAAACATGTCTTTTGCCTTTCAAGTGTTTGAGCCCAGTATGGAATATTTTGATTTGTCTCTTATCTCAGGGTCATGGTACTGGTTGGGGACATTTTTAAGTGGTAGTTACCAAGTTCACATATTCATGACTCAGATTTCTTATCTTGAAGCCCAAACCTTCTTCTGTTGCTGGTGGTTCTGACGTCAAGTGAAAGATGAGACTGGGAGGATACTTCTATCAGGTGTGCATAAAAGAGGAGTATTTACTTCTTATATGTCCTGTTCTCTATGAAATGAAAAGGGTTACATCAGGATAAATCTCTTTTTTTTTTTTTTTTGAGACAGAGTCTCACTCTCTTGCCTGGGGCGAGTGCCGTGGCGTCAGCCTAGCTCACAGCAACCTCAAACTCCTGGGCTCGAGCAGTCCTACTGTCTCAGCCTCCCGAGTAGCTGGGACTACAGGCATGCACCACCATGCCCGGCTGATTTTTTTTTTCTCTATATATTTTTAGCTGTCCAATTAATTTCTTTCTATTTTTGGTAGAGATGGGGTCTCGCTCTTGCTCAGGCTGGTCTCTAACTCCTGAGCTCAGAACGATCCGCCTGCCTCGGCCTCCCAGAGTGCTAGGATTACAGGCGTGAGCCACCGCGCCCGGCCCCAGGATAAATCTCTTGACTCACTAAAGCTCCTGTGCTATTCCTAGTGGTTGCTTTGAGTGAGACAGAGGCTTCACATTTTTTTTTTTTTGAGACAGAGTCTCACTCTGTTGCCCGGGCTAGAGTGCCATGGCGTCAGCCCAGCTCACAGCAACCTCAAACTCCTGGGCTCAAGCAATCCTCCTGTCTCAGCCTCCCAAGAGCTGGGACTACAGGCATGTGCCACCATGCCCGGCTAATTTTTTCTGTATATTTTTAGTTGTCTGATTAATTTCTTTCAATTTTAGTAGAGACGGGGTTTCGCTCTTGCTCAGGCTGGTCTCGAACTCCTGAGCTCAAACAATCCACCTGCCTCGGCCTCCCAGAGTGCTAGGATTACAGGCGTGAGCCACCACGCCCGGCCCCACATTCTTAAAAAGATGTTGGAGGCCGGGCGCGGTGGCTCACGCCTGTAATCCTAGCACTCTGGGAGGCCGAGGCGGGCGGATCGTTCTGAGCTCAGGAGTTCGAGACCAGCCTGAGCAAGAGTGAGACCCCGTCTCTACCAAAAAAATAGAAAGAAAATTAATTGGACAGCTAAAAATATATATAGAAAAAATTAGCCGGGCATGGTGGCGCATGCCTGTAGTCCCAGCTACTCGGGAGGCTGAGGCAGAAGGATCGCTTGAGCCGAGGAGTTTGAGGTTGCTGTGAGCTAGGCTGACGCCACGGCACTCGCCCCAGGCAAGAGAGTGAGACTCTGTCTCAAAAAAAAAGATATTGGAGACCATCACATTTTAAAGAGAACTTGAGCCAGGCATGGTGGTTAATGCCTGTAATGCCAGCACTTTAGGATACCAAGGCAGGAGGATCACTTGAGGGCCAGGAGTTCGAGACCAGCCTGGACAACAGAGCGAGACCCTGTCTCTTAAAAAAAAAAGGAACTTAAGCCAGGCATGGTGGTGAATGCCTGTAGTCCCATCTACTTGGGAGGCTAAGGTGGGAGGATCTTTGAGCCCAGAAGTTCAAGTCCAGCCTAGGCAACGTAGTGAGACCTCACCTCTAAAAAATAAATTTAAAAAGTTTTTTTAGAAGAACTTGAGAATATTTTCTAAATGATGAAATACCTCTTCAACACAGAGCAAACTCATGAGGGTAAAATGGGACCCTGCATTGTCTCAAGATATACTTCTTTGTGGTCTTGATTCTAATGCCTTTGTTTCTGGGAAGACTTAAGAGGTTGGAACAGAGAACAGAGTAGGACACCAAAATATTCTTTGTAGCCTCTGCATTTCACCCAGCTAAAAATAGTTCTCTTACAGAATATGGATAGATTGTAATTAATAATTGCCCATAGTAGCAGCACTCCCCACACACACACACAGAGTCTCACTCTGTCTCCTGAGATAGAGTACAGTGGTGTCATCACAGCTCACAGCAACCTCAAACTTCTGGGCTCCAGAGATCCTCCTGCCTCAGCCTCCCAAGTAGCTGGTACTACAGGCGCCCCATGACACCTGGCTAATTTTTCTTTTTTTTTCTTTTCCTTTTCCTTTTCTTTTTCTTTCTTCCTTTTTCTTTTTCATAAAGACAGGGTCTTGCTCTTGCTCAGGCTGAGCTCAAACAATCCTCCCCCTCCTGTCTTCGCCTCCCAAAGTGCTAGGATTACAGGTGTGAGCCACCAAGCCCAGCCAGCACTTTTTAATCTTATTTTTCTCATTAGGTTATACATTTATACAGTGCAAAATTTTAAAAGTTCAAAAGATGTTACAGTAAAGTCTTCCTCCCACCCAGCCTTGCAAATTTCTCATTTTGGAGGCAACTAGTACTAACTAGTTTTTTTGTGTGTCCTTCTAAGGGGAATAGTCTATGATGTATAGATGAATAAAAACATAGATACACGATATATCTATTTTCCCCCTTTTTATGCAAAGCAGTAGCATACATAGCAATGTTCTCTAATTGCATTTTTCACTTAATTATTTTAGAGATAAGAATTTCCTTATTTGAAGCTGTGGAGACATGACATCTAATGTAATACCTTATCCTAGACTGGATACTGTATTACTGTGGTATAGAAAAAACAACTCAAACTGTGTTGTTTTTTTTTTTTTTTCTTTTTTCTTTTTTTTCCAAGACAGAGTCTCACTCTGTTGCCCAGGCTAGAGTACAGTGGCCTCATAGCTCACTCCAACCTCAAACTCCTGGGCTCAAGTGATTCTCCTGCCTCAGCTTCCTTGAGTAGCTGGGACTATAGGCATGCGCCACCACAACTGGCTAATTTTTCTGTTTTTTTGTAGTGACAGGGTCTCACTCTTGCTCAGGCTGGTCTCGAACTCCTAGCAATCTCAAGCAATCTTCTACCTTGGCCTCCCCAGGTGCTAGGATTATAGGCGTAAGCCACTGCATCCTGTTTTTTCTATTCTCTCACTCAACAACAACAATCAACACAGCTAGAAGACTTTTGTGACCAAACGTGTGGAGGTTTTCCTACATATACCAAGCAGCAGACACCAGCTGGGTGTTGTCTAAATCACTTCAATTCTGATGCTGTCTTCCTGGAAATATCCTGAGATCCCCCGGGTTGGAAGTTCAGTCCCCAAGACTACCTCTTCTGCAAGTCCAGGCCTTCAGAACTTCTGACTAACTGTCTTCAAGTTGGGCTTCCCACTAACTCCTCTTTAGGTTTGAATAATTTGCTAGAGTGGCTCACAGACTCAGGGAAACGTGTTTACTAGTTTATTACAAAAGATATTTTAAAGGATGCAAATAAACAGCCAGATGAAGAGATACAAAGGGCAAGGTCTGGAAGGGTCCTGAGCCCAGGAGCTTCTATCCCTGTGGAGCCGGGGCATATCATTCTCGCATGTGGATGAGATCTTGTTCACCTTCCTATAAGCCTCCACATGTTCAGCTATCTGGAAGCTCCCTGAACCCTGTCCTCTGGGGCCTTTTGTGGAGACTTTATTGGATAGGCATGATAGATAATTGTGTAGAAATGTGATTGGACAAAAAAGGTATGATCTAATACTAATAGGCTCAGTGGGGAAACTCAGTAAGGCCCGTCTGTTCAGATTCTTCGTGGCCTTTCTGTGCAGCATTCCTTCCTCCCAGGTATGGGACAGGACCCTTTTTGAAGATGAGAGTCCTTCCTTGGGCTGGTGAAAGGAGGGCAGGGGAAGATCAGAGAGAAAGATTCTGTTTTCTGAGGCCTCCTCCTGAGACCTAAAATGCCCCAACATTATAAAAAGGGCTATGGGAATTATGAGCCAGGAATCGTGGACAAAAACATACATATATCATAATATCACAACTACTATAAAAGACATTTTTATGTTAACTGACAAAATTGGTATATGGATGGTAGGTTACATAAAAGTATTGTTATCAATGTGAGCTGGTTGCACCAGCAGGCACCTGTAGTCCCAGCTACTCGGGAGGCTCAGTGAGGCGGGTCGCTTGCCATCAGGAGTTTGGAGGTTGTAGTGTGCAATGATCATGCCTGTGAATAGTCACTGCACTCCAGCCTAGGCACCATAGTGAGACTCTGTCTCTTTAAAAAAACACACACACACACTCCCTGTCTCTTCAAAAAATAGAAAAATTAGCTGGATATGATGGCACATGACTGTAGTTGGGAGGCTGATGCAGGAGGATCACTTGAGCCCAGGAGTTTGAGGTTGCAGTGAGCTATGATCGTGCTACTGCCCTCATGCTCCGGTAACAAAATGAGACCTTGTCTGCAAAAAAAAAGGTAAAAAAGACAAGGGGGAAAAAATCAAATATATACATACAAATGTGTTAGAATACATAAACGCAAATGATAAAACAAATGGGATAAATGTTAACAATAGGTAAATCTGGGTAAAGGGTATTCCTTGTATAATTTTTATTTTTTAAGGTTTGAAAATATTTTTTTTTTTTTTTTTTTTTTTTGAGACAGAGTCTCATTCTCTTGCCTGGGGCGAGTGCCGTGGCGTCAGCCTAGCTCACAGCAACCTCAAACTCCTGGGCTCAAGCGATCCTACTGTCTCAGCCTCCCAAGTAGCTGGGACTACAGGCATGCGCCACAATGCCCGGCTAATTTTTTCTATATATATTTTCAGCTGTCCAATTAATTTCTTTCTATTTTTGGTAGAGACGGGGTCTCGCTCTTGCTCAGGCTGGTCTCGAACTCCTGAGCTCAGAACGATCCGCCCACCTCGGCCTCCCCGAGTGCTAGGATTACAGGCGTGAGCCACCGCGCCCGGCCCAGACTTACTTTATAAGTAAGTTTTCCTTTTCAAGCTTTCAGGAATAACACTTAAATATGTATTTATCTAATTCTGTGGTTCTGTATAAAGAGTATTAGGTCACATTGCTTCCTGAAGAGGCTACTCATACCTGTGTTTTCTTTCTCCTTATTCCACAGTGCTCTTCCTACCTCAGGAAAAAGCAGAGACAAGAAGAACTCACCCTTTTTAAGGCAACTTTAGGCTTCAGATTTCAGAGAATAATGAAAAAGGAAAATCCACCAAACAAACACAAGGTCCTTCAGTTTACCCCTAATTCAAGCGGTTCATGCCTTTTATATGAAAGCATAACTGCTCCTCTCTTGCCATCACCCTCTCTGCATATCTAGGCAACCCTTTGGGTTATCTGTAGCTCCATCTTCCCCACACATAAATTCCCATTTTTTTGTGGCC
>RJWJ010018524.1:0-31491 GCA_004363605.1 Indri indri
GGTTCAAGCAGGCAACACCGAGTGTATTAAAAGAAACCCCTGTTGGCATATTGGCAGCTTGAATATTTCATGAAATTATTACAACACTGTGTTCTGAAATGGTGGCTTCCTCTGGGGAGCTCAAAGGCCACATCTCTAAGCATGAGCCTCTGTCTTCAAGCTAGACCAAGTCAGCCTCAAAGGCCTTCTAGTTTCTCAGAGATGACTTACAAGACAATCAGACAGTCAGCCAATGAACACTTCAAGGATGATGGTAATGTCACAGGCAGATCCTAGGTGAATTCTCTTCCATGTGCTGAATCTGAACCAACATTGCTGGGAATGTCTCCTAGGAATAGGTCAGGGGTCCTAGGAGACCAACCCAAGGGAGCAGGAAGAAGCCTTTGCTCACCCAACTCAGGTAGAGCCCAGGCAGTCTGTTCCCAGGCTCCTCCCTGGAGCTAATCCGCATCTCCTGCCCTGGCCAACATGGAAGCTGGCGGTCCATGAAGCACCCCTAGCAGCTCCCCAGGGGAAGTGCCTGCAGCACAGCCTGGCTTCCCATCCCCCACTACTCTCCGGAAGGGGTTGAATGAAGCCTAGATTGGGGCAGCAGGAAAGTGAGCAAATACAAAAGGCTTACAGGCAGATCTGTTTGCAGACGAAATTGTAATCTGAATTTTGTAGGAGTCTCTTGTGGACATGTATGAACTTCTACTCTGTAGTCTAAGAAATTATTTTTAAATCTTTCCAATGATAGACTCCCCACCACCACCCTCCCAACTCTGTTCCTAAATCTAACACCTCTGAAATTATTTTAAGGCAGCACAAAGGTGCAGGCAGGGGAGGAAGCAGAGAGAGAGGCTGAGAGATTTACTAAGCAAAATTTAACCAGAGGCACTAGGCGAGGCTCTGGGGAGGGGTGGTGCGCAGATGCCAAGTGCGGTCAAGAGAAGGCAGGAGGATAAGGACACTGGAGACCTTGTATTTAGTCAGGTCTCTGCCTCAGTGACTCTTTAGGAGCCTCTGTTTTCTCAAGTGGAAGTGGGGTCTGTCCCTACCATTCCTTTAGCTATAAAATGTTCTGATCCTAGACAGCAAATTCCCACAGAGACATTACGTTTACTCTGTGTTTGACAAACCCTTCAAAGAATATGAGCCCAGAACCCTCCCCTCTCACACACGCGTGCACACACGCGCGCACACGGTACGGCACAAGAAAGCCATGTTGCAGGAAATGTATGATGGAGAGTACTGTGTTGGGGGGTTTGGAAGGAGAGGGGCTGAGGAGTTTTGGCTTCTTGCAAGTTACCACCCCCCCTTCCCTCATCCTCTGTTCAAGCCAGGTTAACCCTTTGGCTCCCTCGGGCTCTGGGGAAGTAAGGGCCTATTTTTAACCTTCGTTTGTCTCCTAAACGCCAGGCCCAAACTTCTCTCCTTACAGTCCCTAAAACCTCTACTTACACATTTAAATCGTTCAGTTCCACATGCTTCAGCTGAGTACCCCCTATGACCTATGACCTTGTTCCCCAGCCCTGCCCCCGACACCCACGCAGACCTCTGCCCACTTTCCTTGTCTCCGGCGCCCAGCTCCGGCCAACTCACAGCTCTGCTTCTCCGTGAGGCCACCCTGGGCTCCGTCTCCCAGCTGGGGTGCCACCCACTCGGCACACACAGCTAGAACTGAAGCAAGGCTCTCGAGGGTCCCGAGGCTCCCGCATGAATTCAGCAGGGGAACGGGGCTACAGAGAATGGGCTCCATTTCCCTTCTTGCCATGACAAGCAGCTGGCTCCAAGCGTCCCTACGCTACGGAAGCAACCAGGGTCTGCACCGGGCCAGTCAAGCCCGGTCGTAAGCAAATAAGAGCCCCATCTGGGAACGAAAACACACAGAAGGCCTCTTCCAGAGCACCCAGGCTTCAGGTTCACATGATGGCAAGAATTGCTTCAGCCTTCCATTTCGCTTTTTCTGCAGTGGGTTCAGTTGAAATCTACACGCCTGGCTTTGAAACCACACAAAAAAATTCCATTTTCCCAGAGGGTGCTGTCACTTTTACTTGTTTTATGTGGTGTCTAACCCCGAGGTACATGTAAACAGGTGTTTACTAAATTATTTTAATAATGACAGCCGTGGCTCGGAGTGTTGTTTCATTATCAGAATGTTTAGCACTTGTGTCGCTAAATATTTAGCACCTGATATTTTGCAAAGCAATTCCCCATGCCTTTTTTTAAGTCAATCTTCTGTTCTCCACAGTGCTGTGCCCAACTTTAACTTAGGCAACCGTGAGGAATCTAGAAACAGACTCCATCGGTGTGATTATTTTGCTAATGAGGCTTGTCGTCAAGTCTCCAGGTGTTTCCCAAATAGGCTATCAGTTTTCTTTAGTCCATATTGGGAAATAAAACTGTCTCCAGAATTTGAAGGCTGAGCACTTGATTTCAGAGTCCTGGCGAGGAAGAGCCGGGCTGACGCTGGCTGACCTGTGCCTCCTGCAGAACAAACAGCTGCTGTATCAGGCAGGAAGAATTACTGTAAAAGGAAGAAAGTGCTGCCAGCCACTCACCCCTGCTCCACACAGTGCCAAGAGCTTCCCAGACCGCACAGAACTTGCACCCAACTGAGAAAACCCAGTGAAGAAAGGGATAGAAAAGAAAACACCAGGAGTTGGAAAACATCACTGGAAATTAGCACAGATCTCAGTTACTTCCTAACCTGTGTCTCCGGAGCTTTGCTGCCGTTACCCGGCAGGAGACCCAGGCGGACTCATAAACGGACATCAGCTGTGAAGCGCACCCAGTTGTTTTTGTGGTTTTTTCCCTATTAAAGTTAGGAATGTGTCTTCTTGCTCTGAGCTGACAAGCTTTGTAACCGCGCAGGTTAGAGCCTCCAGAGCCCAGGCTTCAGGTCGCCTCACGCTCCACTGGGCTTGGTAACCGCCGGGCCCTCTGCTTACTAACCATGCGTGGCAAGTCAGGGAGAAAATTAATACATGGCCATAACGAGTCCAGCTGATCTCCCAACGGGCCCCCTCAAGGATGCTGTCCGTGCTAGAGGGAAACAGAGATCTGAGGGAAGAGTCCGCAGCAGGGTGGGAGAACCGCAGAATGGGTTTCATGACCAGAGGGTGGAAAGGTCACGGAGGGACTGCCAGGGACTGGGGCGGGGGTGGCACGGAGACACGCACTGGGCTTTCGGCTGGTCTGCACGGGGCAGGTGTGGGCACGCTGAAAGAGGCACAGCTCCGACAGGACCCTGTCTCGAACTCCCCACCCTTCCTCCCCGACAGACCCTGGAGCCCCTTTCCTGACTCCTAAGCCCTGTGGCGCCACCTACTGGAAGAGGCAGAAGACACAGCCGCCGTCCGTCCTGCCGGCTGCATTCACCCGTTCATGCAGGCATTCATTCGGCCTTGCATGGGAGAAGCAGGGGTCTGTACTAGGAAGTGGGAATCCAAAGACCAGCAGGGCCTGGAAATCTCCCTCATAGTATGCTCCTTGGACCCTCTCTGTAGGTCTTATTCACAGAAGAACCCAAACTCGAGCAATTTTCAAGTCAGAGAAAATTAAAGGAAGAGTCCTAAGTCACCTGAGAATGACTCCAGGGGACTAATGGTTCACTATTTCATTTACAAAGTACCATATCTGTAGCATCTACCTGTGCAGAACAAGCCTTAACATAGGAAGAAATGTCCAGTCTTAGGAGACAGCATTATCAATATACGTCTCTATAACCTTAAGAGACGGGTCCCTGAAGTGCATTAAGCTCCTGTGTAATCTATTTAAAACAACTGTTCCTTATTCAGAGTATGTGTACAGGCACACATTTAAATGCTGTTAGCATGTGTTCCATGGAAACAATGAGTAATTGATTCTTTTTAATATATTCTATCATGTCATATTCTGATACTTTGAAAAGTACTCGGGCAATACTAAAAACATCATGAACTCCAACCGCCCTTTTTCTCCAGTTTCCTTCACGCAGTATCAAGAGAAAGAGAGGCTAATGCCATGCTTTCTTTAACCTGCGCAAGCTGATGTGCAAGTGACATTGTTCCTTGACCACTTGTAAAGAGAATTAACTGTGATCATCATTATTACTTTACTATAACGATTATTATTCTGGCTGTATCGTTAAGTAGTTGACAGAAAAGCACAGTGTGTCTTGCACTCCTGGAACACAAGTTTCTCCCCTTTGCCTTGCCTCCAGCAGATAAGGGACGTTCTGAGGTTTTATTTGTTCAATTGTTGACTATTAAGACACTCATTTGCTAGCTGGAGCCCACAATGGAAAATCAGCTCAGAAAAGTTGGAGGCTGGCACAGGACCAGAGCAGACAGGGCACCAGAGGCAAGATGAGGCTGGTGGGTGCCACCGCAGCCTGAAACCCAGGGTCAGACGCCAGTCCTTCCATGAACGTCCAGGCTGTTCCCATGCGCTGACCTTCTGTATCCGTAGCCCGAACACACACACACACACACACACACACACACACACACACACACACACACACACACTGACAGGCGGCAGAGCAAGGGCTGATGCATTCAGTGCCTTCGAGCATGCTGGGAAGAGAAGAGTGCACAGCCTAGCCACCGGCAACTTTTCTGGTTCTCCGCTGCTTGGTTTGTCACCATTACTGGTCTGAGGTACTCGTTTGGCCTCTGTCTCCTGAAACTCTAACCCCCAGTGACATTTCACGGCCCCTTCGGTGACTAGCCACAGCCACCTCTTCTTTGTCAACATTCCTGCTCTCCCATGACTGCCATCCCCACCTCCACCACCTTCCTCCCTTCTCCTCCCCCAAAAACCTGGGCAATGCCAACCAACCAAGGAAGAGGAGATGTAAAGTGAGTGGAGGGGTACAAGGATCCTGGTGCTCTTTCACCTGAGAACTGCATCTAGGAAGGGAAGCAAAACTGTTCCTGTGAATTATATAATCACTGCAGCTTCAAGGGAGAGAACTGGAATTCAGGTTGCCATAGTGCTTGTTGGCACGTTGCTGGAAAGGTAGACTACCGGCCACCAGCGCCCTTGCTGCCTTCCGCTATACCTTTCTCAAGAACCTCGCTGGGGCTGGCACTCCTGCTTTTAATGTCTGCTCCCAGCGGGGAAAGGGGGTGTCGAGGGGCAAAGGGCAAAAGAAAAGAATCGGAGTTAAGAAATGGGATTGGAAGGGTTTATCCCGCACTAAGGGGACACCTTGTAAACTACTTGGGATTGTCACCGTGTGAATCATTATTATTACCACAGTATACTGCCATTAGCAGTAATAGGACAATACTACTGTGTCTCGTCAAGGTTGGGCAGACTGAGGAGGTGGGTAAAGCATGCAGTCTCTGAGAACCTGGAGGGGAGCGACCCATCCCCACTCTGCCAAAATATCACCCTTTCCTTTGTGTCTCCTTGCCTCCCCCCTAATCCATCCATTGCTCCATCAGGTAGGAAAGGGACAGGGCATCAGGTGAGGGAGGGGGACGCCGGTAGAGAAATCCAGGCACAGAGGCTCTTGTGACCCCGAAGCCCTGGCTCACCCCAGAACCCATGACCCCCGACATGATTCCTTCTCTCAAAGGAGGCCAAAATCCCCACTCTGCCACCCACACCAGAAAGCAGAGACAACTGGCCCCAAAATCAGTTCTTGGATCGACGGCAGCTCTGGCTCTAAAGGGTAGAGGCCCTGTCCCCAAAGGATGGAGATGAGGGCTAATGGAGGGAGGAGACTGGACAAAGGGACCAGGGGACTATTCCTTCCACCAGGCGGGTGGGCCTTCAGAGGATCTCTTGGAAGTACCCAGGGAAGGAACAGATACCAACAGCCACAGGCTTTCAGGGCAAGAGACGGAGACGAAGAGTGTAAACAGGGAGGCTTGGGGCACTAGGAGAGAAGAGGGAGAGACAACATCCAAAGAGACAGAGCCGTGGTGAGAAGACAGAGATGCAGCTGGAGGTTGCCGGCCACCCCAGGAGACAGGCAGGACCACCCTGTCTACACCCCATGGAAACCTTAATTGCTGAGCAATCTCAAAAAAATTAACTTGTCGATGTGGGGTGGGGGGCAGTGAGGAGAAAGTTTCCCAGAAGTAGGGAGGTACCTGAATGCCTTTCACCAACACAGGAGAAGCTGGTGACACTTGATGCCAAGGATGGAAATGGTCAGAAAACACTGGGCAATAGTATGGAGCCGCGTGAGCCAGTCACACCCTTTCATTATTTCCTTAAAACACGAAAAAGCAGAGCCCGCACGCCGCCCGAATTCTACCCGCTCACATCCTCAGGTGCTAGCCCACATGCGGGTGCGAGCGAGAACACCCGGGGCGTGGGCGCGCTCGGGGTCAATGGCAGCGGCGAGCTGGGTGGGTGGGCGTAGGTGAGCCGGGGAGGCGGGAGCGAGAGGCCGAGGAAGGGAAGCAGAGGAGAGAGGGGCGCGCGGAGACCCGCCTCGGCAGCCCCCGCCCCCACCCGCCACCTGGAACGCGCTGCCGGGGAAGGGGCGCCGGCAGAGAGGGGATGCCCGGAGCCCGGGGCGCCCGGGGGCGGCCGGGGCGCGGGTCCCCGCCGGCGCGGGGTGCGCGCGCGCGCTCCCAGCCGCGCCCCGAGCTGGGCGGCCGCCGGGGCCCCCGCCTCCGGCCGGGCGGCTGGGCTTTCAAGGCGAACGCGAGAAAGCGAGGCGGCTGCAGGCACTTGGGGAACTTTTCCCCCCTCGCCTGGAATTTCATAGGAAACACATGGAGCCGGGGCCCGGAGGGGGAGGGGCGGGGATTTTCCGCTCCGTCTCGCGCGGCGGTTCGGGCCCCGGTCCCGGCGCAGGCGCCCCCGCCGCCCCGCGCCCCTCGCGGACGCAGCCCGGGCCACCCCGCGGGGACCGACCGGGCCGCGGCGAGCGCGCGGGGAGAGCAGGACCGGGTGGAGAAGGCGGGGAGCCCGGCGAGGCGGCGCGGTCCAGCCTTACCTTGGTGATTTTCCTCTGGAATGTACATCCTCGTATTTTCATTGACCATTGACCAAGAATTGCTTAAAAAGGAGAAGAAGCCACGAAGAGGCAGAAATGCAAAAACACCCCAAGCGGGTCTGGATTAATCCGTCCTCCGGGTCGGCGGCTTTCGCGCAAAATCCGAGGAAGCCGGGGGTCTGCAGTGTTTCTTCTGCTCCTCTTCAGACGATTACCTGATTCCCATTATTGCATCGAACACCAAAAACTGCTCCTTCCCACTGCTGCCTCCGTTAGCGAGGTTGTAATGCATCCTCAGTACATCCGGGCCCCTTCCAAGAACTGAGCCCCGCACCTCTGGCGGCTACGGCGTTTGAAAAATAAACCGAGAGGCAGAGCGGAGAGCGGCGGAGAGGAGGGGCGGGGGCGGGGGGCTCCGAGGCGGGGACACGCGGGTCCGCCGGGCCGGCGGGGGTGGGACGTCTCCGCCCGCTCTTGGCGCGTCCTCCCCGAGGCCCCTTCTCGGCGTTTTTCCGTCGGGAGGCGCCGCCAGCTCCCGGCGAGGAGGCAGGAAGAGCCGCGCCGCGCCGCTCTGGCAGGCGGCAGTTTCTGCAGAGGCAGGGAGCGGGAGGCACGGGGCGCGCGAGAGCCGCGCTCACCGCCTCCGGCCCAGCCCCGCGCGCCCGCGCCCGCCCGCCCGCGCCCGCCCGGCGCGCCGGAGGCCGACGCTGAACGCTTCCAGATGTGGCGGCGGCGGCGCGCGGCGGCCGGGCGCGGGGCGCGGGGCGCGGGCCGCGGACTCGGGCCGAAGTTGAGCACGCCCGGCGCCCGCGGCCGCGCCGCCCGCCGAGCCCTCTGCCCGCATGACGTCAGGGGGCGCGGGCCCGGGCCGCGGCGGGCGAGGGGCGGCGGCGAGCGGCCGCCAGGGCCGCCCGGGAGGCGGGAGGCCGGCGCGTGGGGCCGCGGCGCCGACACACCCTCGCGCCCCGCGCCGCGCGCCCGGCCTCGTCGTCCCCGCGGCGGCGGCGCGTCCCTGGGGCCGGCCGCCCCGGGAAGGCCTCTGGGAGCGGAATTCCGAGGAGGAGGACTACAATTCGCCCAACTCCCAGAGCCTCTATTCAGATCGGGCCACTAAAACAAAACGGCGGGACGAGCCGCGATTCCGTGACTCTGTGTCATCGGTTACAATCGGCGCGGTTGTGGAAGTGACACGCGGGGCGACGGCGGGAAGAGGGAGGGGGGAGAGCGAGCCCGGGAGGCGGAGCGTCGTCGGCCAGGCAGCGGTGCCCAGATGTCTGAACAGACTCAGACCCGGGTTTGCTCATTCCTCGGAGGCAGCCGAGCACGTGCGCTGCTAGGCCACCCCTACCTACTTCCCGTAATTATTCCTGCCGCTCGGGCAGGAATCTACCGAGCGCCTCTCCTTCCCGGGAAGCAAACACTCCTCCCCATCACCCACTGCAGCCACTGCAAGTTCCAGGGCACCCCCTGCAGGCCTGCGCCACCCTAGAGCCGGCCTTCCTGAGCCCTTTCAGGGGGCCCTGCAACTCCCTCTTGGGAAAACTTCTTCCCGCCTGCCCTTAGATTCCCTGCTCCCCCGCCACCGTCATTCCCTGGTGATGCCAACCATTCCCGTGGCTTCCAGCAACTGTCTATATCGAATGGATCTCTCCAGCCCTCCAGCCCAGACCGCTCTGCTGAATTCCAGACTACAGCCAACTCCACGCGCACACCTGCTAGACATCTCCGACCTAATCTATCCAAACGCTAAATTCCTGGTCTCTGCAAAACCTGCTCCTCACCCAGCCTTCCCCATCTCAGTTCATGGCAACCCCATACTCCTGGTGGCTCAGGTGAGTCACTCTT
Organism: Indri indri; assembly: GCA_004363605.1. Taxonomy (NCBI): domain Eukaryota; kingdom Metazoa; phylum Chordata; class Mammalia; order Primates; family Indriidae; genus Indri; species Indri indri. The sequence continues at coordinate 8,774 of RJWJ010018524.1, forward strand.
GACTCCTTTCTCGCATCATGCCCATCTAGTCCGTTAGGAAATCCTGCTGGCTGTACCTTCAGGTAAACTCAGAACCCACCGCCTCTTAGCTCCTCCAGGGCTACCGCCCGGCCTGAGCCAGCATCCTTCACCTGGGTTTCTGCGGTGCCGGTCTCCCTTCCGGCTGCCCTCCTTGGGCACATTCCCAGTAGGCGGCCGGAGTAATCGTCTCAGATGTCACACCACAGCATTTCTCTGCTCAACACCCTCGGTGGTGCCCCGTTTCACTTAGCAAAAGCCAAGGTCCCTCCAGTGACCCGCACCTGCAGGAATGGCATGGACAGTCTCTCTGACACCATCTCCTGCCGATCTCCCTCCTGCTCCAGCTACACGGGCCTCCTTGCTTCCACAAACACCCCAACGGTACCACCTCCCCCCCCCCCACACACACACCTTGAGCCCTTCGCTCCAGCGGTTCCCACCGCCCAGAACACTCTTTCCCCAGGCACCCACTTGGTGAACTCCCTTGCCTCCTTCAGGGCTTTCCTTAAACCTTATTTTTTCCGTGAGGATCACCCTGCCCTCATCCTGATTGAGCACTCGACCTGCCCAAGCCCACCAGCCCTCCCACTACCCCCTTACTGTGCTTTTGACATGGTATTCAATGCCTGGCTAACATACCACATGGTTCATTACTTTTGTTGTTTATTGTCTTGTTCCCCTGCTAAAATATAAACCCCATGAAGGCAAGTGTCTTGTCCATTTTGTTCACCGGTGCATAAAGCAATGTCTAGCAGATATAAGTACATAATGTGTAATGAATAAATGAGTGACTGCCTGAGATGGTCTCAGGAGTGTTGCAATTCACTATATAAAAATGTCTCCCTGTCCCCTGGTAGACACTTGAAACCTTATCATTCCTACTTTATTCCTTTGTCCAGTGGTTTTGGCCCCAGTTTAAAATGCAAGTGCCCCTGGGGGAGGTGTTAAGCATCATGAGTCCTCCTCATTCTAATGTAAATAGCGGGTCTAGATTTTGTTGGTTACAGGAGAAATCTGGCCTCTTTGCCATTCTGCTGTGTTCATACTCAATTTTCAGCCTAACAGAGAAAATTAGAAATGACACATATCCAAATATCCCCCATTTACTTTAGGATGCATTATACGCCTGAGTTTCAGAGGCCGATGTGGCTGGTTATTTGTTTAAACCAGTAGTGAAATTGGTGTGCATCGCCTTTCACACTGTAGTACAGGAAGAATAATAAAACTAACACTACCCAGTGACCTACGCCAGGTACTGCTGTAGGTATCTTGCAGGCATTACCTCCTTGTATCCTCATTGCAACCCAATAAGGGGCGTGTTGTTATTATTATGGCCATTTTCCAGATGTGGAAACAGAGATGTAGAGACTTAAGTTACATGCCTAGGGTCACCGAGCTGGAGAGCTGTGGAGCCCGGACTTAGCCCAGGGGTACCTGACACCAAACTCAGGCTCTGCCACTCTCGCCCTCATTTCTGAGAAGATGACTGAGGATGAGCTGGTGGGGGCAGGGCTTCAAGGAGATGAACAGTGTAAAATTACAGTAAAATGATTGCAAAATATACTGCAGATAATTCACAAAGAGCCAAGTCTTTGAGAACAGAGTGTTTGTGTGCTAGGGGTCGCATGTTGGATTTATAGCCTGGCTTTTCTAAAGGTAGGCACTGTATAAATCTAGCAAGTAAATATTACCTTCATGCTTCTTTAGTTTCATTTTTCACTTCTCTTTTCAGCTGTGAAATGTGTTCTTTCCTTTGCAGAAAAAGGTATTTCCTAAATATTTGGTCTGGTAGTGTACGCCTGTATCCCAGCTTTTAACTTTGGAACACAGCCCTGGGTACTCTCTTTCGAGGTAACGAATGCTCAAAGTGACAAAGGGAGACCATTCTAAATTCTGACTTAGGGATCTGGGGGCGAGTGGGAGCAGAAGAAGGTGTCTGTCTTTCACTTTCATTGAATGATTTGATTCTCCAGCTAAAGGTACTCTCCCTTCCGCTGTCTTCCCCCACAGGTCATCATTGTGCACTCTTTCTGCATAGTATTATACACGCACGCGCCTTCTCTCTTCCTCCCCTGCTACATTTTAGATGTTATAGGAAGAGACCTGTGTTCATTCTTCTTTGCGCGTAACATAATGCTTTGTACATATGGACACTCGATGTGTGTTGGGTGCATGATTCACTCTGGAAAAGATCCTTTAATGCAACCACAGGTATTTCCTTTGGAAGCAATTAAGAGTGCACTGAATTTGTTAATTACAGCGTATTTTGCAAGAGTGAAAAACTTGGAAATGATCTAAATATTCAACAAAGATGTTGGTTAAGTAATAACATTGAGAGATTATTCTAAGTGCCTCACATGTATAAAGTCATTTGCTCTTCAGAGCAACCCTTTGAGGGAAGCCTTATTCTCCCCATTTTCCAGGCAAGGAAGCTATAGCACAGAAAGGTTTACTCACTTGCCCATGTTTTCACAGCCAGTAAATGTTGAAAGATCTGGCAGCGGAACCTCAGCAGTCTGTCTATGGAGTCTATGCTCTTAACCCCTACATCGATAAACTAGGGTGCATTTACACAATGAAATCCTACACAGATGTGAACAATGTCAAGCAATAATATCAGTGACAAGGAAAAAGACTACTTTCACTAAAAGAAAAACAGGTTCAAAAATATTATATATGGTATGATTTCATTTTTCTTTTAAAGACAGGTGTATATTTAAACTAGGAAATAGACTGAAAAGGGTTCACACCAAAATGTTGACAGTAGCTTGCTTTAGGAAGTGGGATTACAGGTAAATTGTTCTTCCTTTTTCCTGTCTGGCCAAAGCCTGGGAAAGCAGGTTGCCGGGCAGGCTCGCAGGCTCTCGCTCTTCCCTAGGCATGCGCACCCTCAGGGACAGAGCCTCGCCCCACTGCCTGGCCAGGGATGACGCCTCTACTGAATGTGTCTGGAATAACTCTCCCATCAAAGCCCCAAAGTGTCCCTTCCTCTCCCTCTGCCCATTCTGACAGCCGCTCAGCACTAAATGCTTCCACTCACCTGCAAAAATTACCTGTCCAGTGGTCCCAAGCCTGAATACACTGACTGTATTTTCCTCACTGCATTCCAAGGGGCCTGGTTAAAGTGTCAGCCACCGTGCTGATGGCAGAGAGCTAGGAGCACCAAGGGAATGGGTACATTTTAACAGCGACCTTCTGGGAACATGTTTTGTTCTTTAATTTCGTATTCATAGGCTTGCCTGTATATAAGGGTGGGAACTTCAAACCAGATGAAAGTGGTCGGCAAACTGGAGTAGGAAGAGATGAGCCAGAAGGCCCAGCTTAATGTGCTTTCCCACAGGTGGCCTTCACCTCTGCGTGGGCAGGGCCTTGCAGGACTATTCCTTCGCGAACATCAGTGTGCTGGTTTTGTATTGGGTCGGCTTAACTAAGCTGGAATCGTATTTCCCAGAGTTGCCTTCCCTGTGAGGTTCCGGGTTACGGTTGTTCACAGCAGGTGTTTGGAAGACGGATGGGAAGCAGCAGCTCTCATGCCGTGAAGGTCAGCGGAGGGCCGCGGGGGCTGCTCCAGCGTGCTCCACGTCGCTGGCCCGCGGCTCACCCGGTGGGCCCACAGCTCCTCCGGCTCCTGCCCCTGCTCCCGCTTCGGCTTCCCTGAGTCCTGGGCAAGGTGCATGTCCAGTTCCATAGCAGAGGGTTCCAGTCTTATATTTCATAGTCAAGGTCGCAAGTGATGAGGGACAAATAGGGGTTCTGTTTGTCCTCGTAGGGCCACTTTGACCTCACTCTCTCCCAGATCGCATCCTGCTTTTCTTCCCGCTTCTGGCCCTACCGCAACTTCAGGCCCCTCATCAGATGCAGAGCGACAGCCTTCCACAGGTTCCTCACCAGCTCCCACCACTAGGCAAGGCTAATCCCTGTGATCAGTCCCTTCCTCCGTACCACTCACAGCGGCACTGCTTTCTTGGTCCGACCTAACCGACGCATTGGTGCGGTGTCCTCACCTTTCACCACGTTCCTTGTTCAGACGTTTTTACGAGTAAATAGTTAGTGCCTGGCACATAGTTGCCCTCAATATATATTTGTTGAATTCATTCTAATTATCATCATTTAATAATACCCGTGAGCATCAGGTGCTGTGATAGGCACTTTAAACGCAGCTAGGAGCCTGGTCTTTGGAGACAGGCCAGGCTGCTCCCGCTACAAGCTATGGCAACTTGGACACCGACTCTACCTCCCACCACCCAGTTTTCACACAATGGAGCTAATAATGGTACCTACTCTACAGGGTGGCTGTGAGAATTAAATGAAATGATGCAGCGGAAGCATGTGGCGTGCACAATGTGCTCATTTAATGCTAGAAGCCGTCATCCTATGTCCCCACAAGAAAGATTTGTTGAGTGTCTGCTATGTGCCTGAATTCACCGCAGCCCCGCCAAAGAGACTCACTGCCCCCATTGTATGGTGCAAAACAGTACAAAGCTAGCAAGTGAACTTTCTTGCCCAAGATTGCTTGGTCAGTAAACAATAGAACTGAGATTTGAACCCAAGGCTACACAAGCCAAGAAGCTCTGCACTAGAACTAATATGCAGGAGAGAGGAAGGCTTCAGGGGAAGTCCCGCCAACCCACAATTCAGAGAGCAAAGCTGAAGAGGGTGCCGAGTGACCCTTCTTAAATGACACCGATGCCTTCACAACCCATGTCAATATTTAAGAACCTCTGCTGGCAGAGTTCTCTCTTACATCACATCCGAATCTTTCCTCCTGGTCTACTTTCTTAGAAGCCACAGGGCCAAGCAGATCCCTGCTAACCCACTGCGCTATCTGCATGTATTGCATTTGAGGAAAAGCCTCCTGGCAGCTCAACCCGGATGTCCGTCCTGAGGGGAAGCCAGCGTGTGTGGTGTGAGAGGGGAAGCCAAGCTGCGGAATGCCACAGCAGCCTAAATTGCTAGGGTGACAACATTGTGGTAACATGACTGCCCTTGTGATGTTCAGCAATACTGAACCTCCAAAGGTAGAAAGCACGAGATGGCTGACAGCCTGGCCCTGGGGACTGGCTCCTCTGGTGGGGGATTCATATACCACATGTAGGTCCAGGTGATGGCGCTCTCTACCTTAGCAAGTCAATGGTCCACGCTAATTACAGAGCTAGCCGGTACCCCTGTTTGCTCATTTGCAAGATGGAGACACGTGGCCTCATCTCCTGTGGCTCTTTGGATAGAGAAGCTGACACCAAGGGAAGAGCTAAACCGTCAAAAAGATATTAATTATTTGTTAAGGCCTTGGGAAAATTTATTTCATCTGGGGGACCTCCTGACCCCCAGAAGGAACCCCTCAGTTGAGGCCCAGGCCCAGTTCAGTATTGTGTCCACGTTTTGAGGTACTCAAAGGCCACTGCAGAGGGGAAGCCATTCCCCCACGTATTCATTTCCTAGGGCTGCCAGAACAAATTACTGCTAACTGGGTGCTTTAAATAACAGAAGTTTCTTCTCTCACAGCTTTGGAAGCTAAAAGTTCAAAATCTGGCAGAGTCACACTCCCTTACGGGGAGAATCCATTCTTTGCTTCTTCCAGCTTCTGGTGGCGGTCAGCATGCCTTGACTTGTGGTCACATCACTCCAACCATTGTCTCCATGGTCACATTGCCTCTTAACGAGGACACCTGTCATTGGATTCAGGGCATCACGGCATGATGTCTGCATCTAAAGATTCTTAAGTTAATTGCATCTACAAAACCTCTTTTCCTGACAAGCTAACATTCACACTTGCTGGGGATTAGGACATGGACATACATTTGGCGGGGGACAACATTCAACTCCCTATACTGCCCTAACCTACCTTAATACCCCTTCACCCCTTTTCATCTGAATCTCAAGTCCAACGTTTACTTGTTCCTGAAACTGTAGCAACTTCTTCCTTTCTCTGAGGTTCAGTGTATTCATTTATAAAAGAGAAAGTATGACCATATTTTGAAACTTAAGTGAGTGCTAGACTATAGAATTGTTGAACTATAGAAGGTGCTTCTTTCTCTCAATACCCAATCTCACACTTACAACTCTTTGGGTTAAACATTATCCTCAATTTTTTAATTGGAGAAATTGAATGCGTGGAGAAGTTAAATAACTGGGCCAAGCTGACTCAGCTATGTAGGAGTGGACCTGGCTTGAAACCCCAAAGCTTGTCCTGCTCCCCAACTTCTCTAACCTTTACCTGGACAGTCGAAAAGGTATTCACTGGAGTGAGACGGAAAATGTTTTCCCAAAGGAAGCTGAAAAATGTTCTCTTCAGTAGGTCTTCCAGAACCTTCCGCTTCTAACCAGCTTTATAAACGTTCTCTCCTCTCCTTCTACCCTTCTCTGAATGCATTCTAAGTTCTCTGTCATCTTCAAAACACAGTCCTGAGCGTAAACACCTTTCTCTGGCCATCAGAAATCAGCCATCAACTCTCTCGTTCTATTCACAGCCCTCCCGTTAATATAACCCTTGGTAATTTCACCTTTCCCTCCATATTTCAGCTGACATTCAATTTATAATGTCTCCTCTCCCTGACCCCTGGTTCTTCTCCTTCTCACCCATGGACGAATAATAAATGATGGCTCAGTTCATATTTGCACTCTGGATTATTCTTTCCCGAATGTTACTTTGCATTCATCCCTCTTGGAATTCCACAGCATTAATTTCCAGCCTGCTTTCCTACAATATCAGAAATCATGTTAGACTGGAGTTTTGTAGCTTTGAATATTTCTGATTCCTAGTCTGACACAGGTCAGGTAACGCTTGCCTGATACATTTGAGGCCAGCCTACCTCATTAGATGCAAAATGATATTTGTTTCCTAAGACCTCCTTTTTAAAGATGATCCTCTGTTCTGATCGTAGATTCCAAGGATCTTTTTATGGGGACACCCTTGGGTTAACCTGCAGCAGTCCCATCCCTATATCAAATCTAAAAGAATATGGGCTACACTAATAGGAATAATTCCAAATATTTACATTCTCTGAACGTTAAACCCAAATGCCCTATAACTAATTCACATTTGGTACTAGTTCACTCTGCCTTCTAAGTTGTTGATTAGGCCATTTTCCAAGTCCCAGGGGGCTGGGGAAGTTACGACTAACCATCACCACCCTCGTAGTGAGGTCTATGCTCCATGGTATGTCTAGAAAAAAATTCAGACACAGAAAAGTCAAGGGGCTTACATGGTCCACAAAAGGGGTCTCTGCTTAGTAGTGACTATCATTAACTTGCCAAATGACTTCCATTCAGTGGCCAGGTGGAGCCTGGTGGGACCAAGGACTTGGCAGAGTTTTCAAGTATGGCAGGACCCTGCCAACCATCTCTTCATGTGACTCTGCAGAAGCAGCTCTACCTGCTAGAAAGGTCTTAGGTCAAAGTTATACTTCAAGGTAAGTTTCATTCTTCCAAAGTTGCCATGTTTGCTTTTTTCCATAGCAGATTCAAATTTCCTGCCCTTCTCACGTTCAGTCCTGCTCACATAATCATTTTTTTGCAATGAACATAACCTCATTATTTTATTATTATCAACGCTTGGTAATCATTTTTTTCCCCAAATTGACCAATTCCGTTTACAAAATGCTACCCATATCAACTTCTTTTACAGTTGAATTAACAAGAATATTCTGTTTTCCTCCCTTTGGGCAGAGTAGTTCCCAACCACTCTGTCTTTGGACACAACTTTTGGACTAGTTCTGACTAATGAAATGCAAGTAGAAGTGCCACGTGTCGCTTCCAGGTTGAGGCGATGAAAGCCCCGTTGCAAGTCTCACATCTCTCCCTCCTGCCACATAATCCAGCTACGAGATGGAGATCCCGAGTGACGATGAGGCAGAGCTCCCCTCTAGCCCCCTCTGGACACACAATGTACGTTTTATTGTGTTAAGGCCCAAGAATTTGGAAGTCATTACCGTAGTATAATGGTGCCTATCCTGACTAACAGACTGGCATGAACCAGCAGCTCTCTGTGTGCGACGCATGTGTGGTTATGGAGTTGCCAAGGTCTGATTAGTTGAATTGACTTCCACTCCGATCAGCATAACATCGGTCAATGATTCTACTTCATAAGAGGGGGCAAGTTGGAACCATGATGATCCTCTGTTGGAGTAATATTGAGAGCATTTATAATTTATGCAGCATATAATAGTTTTTATTTGTTCTAGATAAATCAGTGACACTATCCATTGCAACTGATTCTACAGATGAAATACCCCAAAATACATTTTCCTTTTAAAATCTGCTGAAAGTATAGGCATATTCGTGCCTCTATTTATGTGGAATAGCTTATACAAACTATTCTTGTGTGGATGAATCAATTTCCCAAGTGGGCCTGGAAAGTGTCTGGAGTAGTTTAGGACATCTTCAAACTGTGTATGAGTAACCTCACAGTACATGGAAGGTTTAACAGAATCCATTTCTAGACTCTCTGCTTTTGTCTGTACTCAGTCTTAACACCAGGACAATCTGGGGCAGAGGCTGGAGCCCCACGGCCACCTCCCCTTTCCCTCAGAGGCATCCTGCCCCTGCTCTGCAGCAGACAGGCACACCTGCCACTCACCCCACATCCTTCCTCGTCCGTGTCCCTGTGGTATGAATACCGCCGGGGCACCAAACAAGGAAACCTGTGAAATACTGGTGCCCAGACAAGGAGACATTTGAAATATGAGTGCCCAGAAAACCTCTTTAATCAGACATCACGCTCCTCCAATTGATCATCTATTTTTTTAAAGGATGTATTTCCAATACTATTTTAATTTTATATTAATAACTACATTAACGCCCATAATGTAATTATTTTGTTTCACTCAATTATATATTAATAATACTTGTAATGATAATTAAATCCAAAAGAAAGGTGTAACACAAAGCCTTACGGTCACAGAAAAATGTTTTAAATTTAAATTTCAACTTATATATTTCTTTTTGTTGCAGAGTAATATGAAAGTGTGATCAATGAAAGACTTCAGAGCATAAAAATATATTGTATTAGGTAAAATTTTAAGGAGGAAATGGAATGTAAATATGTTTCCAAGGAGAAAAAGAAATGATGCAAAATCTTCGACTGCTAAAAACGGGGCTTTTATATGTTTTTGAATAGATAATAGAAGGTGTCAAAGAGCTATGGTGTTTATATTTTATTGGAAACTTTTAAAAGAGTAATGCAACAATTTTATTTTAAACTGTCAAGATTTACAAAGCACCAGAAATTGCATCACTTACAACCATTTAAACTTATCATGAAAATTTTGGGATGTCAACTTGAAAATGTATGATGAGGCACATACTTTTGCAAAACTCTCTTTGGGGGCATATGGAAGCAAAGCAGTGTGGAGATTCCAGCTGAGGAGGCCCAGGCTCGGCAGCCCACTCACAGCCTGGCTCTGCCTCTGAGCACTGGCGCCGGCGGCCACCCTCCAGAAGGAAGGTCAGGGCTACAGACCTTGGCATATGAGTAAATGTTCGTGAAACAAATGAACAGCTCTGCTTTCTCACTCTCACTCTGTCTTCTATCCCCAACGTGATCTTGAACAATTTGCCTTCCTTCTTAGGGTTTTTAATCTTCTTGAGATCCCTGGAGAAAGATGCCAGGTGTCATGTGGTCACATTATCCCAGAGGATGTTGAGAACATCCTTGGGAGCACCAAGACTCACACACTCCTGAGCAGTCTTTGACCCCAGATTATTTGTATTTTATCCCATGACAGAGTAATTCAATTTTTAAGCAGGTTTTTAATCCAGAAAGGCCAAACAGCAGACACTGGGACTTCACTGCCTATATCTACATTTTCAACGATCTGAGATTGAATTTTCTTGGCCTCAGAAGATATTCTTTCAGTTCTGGCCTTCAGACAGGATTTATGAGACAGATCTGAATCTGCCGTGTGTTTATTTACAGTCTAGAAGACAAAAGGGTTAGGCATTAGAATGAACTCTGGGTCCAAAGCTTGTATCTATTACAGCGTCGCTGCGTCACTTTAGCTAAGTTCTCCTGCGTTCTTTGAGTATCGGTTCCCTCAACCATGAACTGGGGAACTCTCAAGGAGAGGGTTCTGAGTACAAAACAAAATATTAATGTGAAAGTTCTCAGTAAGTAGAAGTATAGAAATAGCAGGATATTTATTTCCAGGAAGATGGAATTTTCCATCATCTTTGACGATCTGTCACAGCACCCAATAATCTCTCTTGGTCCAATCTAAATATCATCAGGTACAATTCCATCCCTTTTGTTTTTGCCCGTTTTTCCTTTTTGGAAAAAGAGAATACTTGATCACCATCTCCTATGTAAGAATCCATTATCTACTTGAAGAGAGGGTATTTAAAACCAATTCTTCAGAAGTGGAAGTCAAGAATATTCAACATCTCCATATCACCCAGCCTGCCACTTAGAGAGATAACCAAATTCTGCCAAATTTCTTTAAAAAGTCAAATTAAATTTCAACAATTTTATCCAAGTAACCATTTTCTGCTTGAAAATTTCCCATAAAACTCTGAGAGCCGATCCTATAGGGGTGGTGGTCAGATCAGCTAAATTATTTGCTGTCACGTCTACGCATTTAGCTAAGGGCCCACCAGGAGGGCCGCTCTGCAGGGGACAAAGCTGCGCTTCCTGGGACTGATCAGTGTGGCAGACGTTTGGGACGCGTGGGCTAAAAACATTTCCCACCACACAGGGACCTCCTTTCAGCCATCTTTAATAGTTTCTAAAATGCCCAGATCATGAATCTGTTAAAAACAGAAACAAACAAACAAAAAAGATGGAGATTTGTTGTCCGACCTCAAAGTCTGCTGGGTAACTCAGTGCTGCAGAGTTGCAGGTGGGCCACTGCTGGGTAGGAAAGCACATGGATGGCAAAGCAAGTTGAATGAAAAGGTGATGACTTGAAAGAAAAATCTGGCGCCATCGCGCTTTCATTGGTGTCCAATAAGACACACTGGTCTCTGCCATCCTCCATCTCCTTCTTGCATAAATCCTGCCCCGGCCACCAGAAGCACTCTCTCTACACACACAGGCTTCCGACACCAATGTGATGTTCCACGGGAACCCAGGAACGGTAATCTCCCGCCCAGGCACAGGCATGCTCGCCCCCTACCCACAGAGCCCAGTGGTCCAAAATCATCCCTGTTCTTCTCCCCTCCTACATCTAAATTGCCAACCTCCGTCCTTTGCATCTGTCTGCGAGCTTCTACTCATCCTTTAAGACACAGCTCAAGAGGCAGGGGTTGAGCTCTTCTTCTTCCTCTGTGCTCCCACACAGCCTTATAGCTATCTGTGTCAAAGCACTAGTTGTACTCCTACAGCTATTATTTACCTCCCATATTCCCAACTAGACTTTGAGCATCTCAAGAGCAAGAACCGTGTTCTACTTACCTTTGAATATCCTTTACCAAGAATAGTATTTAGCTCATAGTAAGTGCTTAATAAACATTTGATGAATAAAGGAATGATTGCTCTACCAGTCCCTGTTGGTGTAGGGAGTTAATCCAAAGGAATATTTTACTAATGGTGCAATTTCAGGCATGTTGCAGGCTGGTTCTTTCAGAGGAGGAATTTTCAGACCAAGAGACCTGCCCTACTTCCATCAATCATTTCACAAAAGTATCTGCATGAAAGACCATTCTTGAGCTGATAGCTAATGTTCCTGGAAAATCTCCCTGAAGTTACCCGAGGAGATCAGTTTAAAGGGTGGCTGCTACACTTGTCCTCTTATTGTTTAGTGAGTTACTTAGTTAAACAGATCCTCTACTGGGGGCCGGGACTCTGCATCAGAGTTTTGGCTTTCTATTAAGAGGCCTGAGTTATGTGCAAAGAGCTGACTGTTGGCCCCATAGGCCAGCATTCATGGCATCTGTCTTCTGCAATTTCCCACCTATTAAAGGTATGTTGACTTACATAACATTTGTAATCCTGGCATTTGCCAGTATCCCATCTGTAACACCTGGATTTATCCATTTCTATTCCCCAACATTTGTGTGTTACAAGCTCTTATTGACAAAATCCATGTTTAGGGATTTCCCCTCAAAAAAAAGAACCCGGGCCCAGGACAGTCAGGAATTTGCTACGATGTTGGATTGGGTCTCTAGGAAGTGACTCGGATGAGAAAAAAAAAAATCAGATCAAGCAATAAAAAGAATAAATATCATGCAAGCCAGATCTAGTCCTGCAATAACTGGAAATAAAAATGGAGAAGCTCTCATCACACATCAAAGCTGCCCAGCGAAACCCCGGCAGCCTGTTAAGCATGGGTCCAGCTCTCTCCAGGAATAGCTCCTGAATCATGTCTCAACAATTCTCTTCCTTTATGTTTCTTTGGCTTATTAAAAACTCTCCTAAAATCCATTGCTTATTTTGAAAACTGGACTTTGTATCTTAAGTGGCCAAACGCAGCAAAGTAATAGAGATAGGAAAGATGTGTCTGAGGGCAGCACTAAGAATTCGGTGTCTGTGGGTGATAATGGGGACTCGCTGAGCCAACAAGTTTCGGGGTCACTCTTTCAGTAAGGGCAGGTGTGTTACGCAGTTGGATTAAGTAGTCACCCACATAGTGTCATATGAGTGGTTAAGAAAGTCACCCTACCCCCCCCCAGATATCTACAGTCCCCATCAGAGTGCCGCTGTGACTCAAATGCTATGAACAGAAATATAATCTTTAGGTTAAACAGTGATTCATTAAGTATCCTATTTTAGAGTGCAAGATCCCTATGAGAAAGAACCCTTCAAATTTCCGAGTCACTAACAACTTCCTAGGGATTATTTAATCATGTCTCTTTTCTCCAGTAGGTCAGGGCCCTGGGCCATATTGAGGGTAGTCTTTGTCATTAGGGTTTTGTCCGGGTGTTTTGGGGAGGGCCGAGTGGAGGGGAATGGAGGGAAAAGAAAGCTTGAATGAGAGGAAAGAATATTAAAAAGCAGAGGCAGTGGTCTCAAGGAAAAACTTCGCCGGCTTCACAAGTTTGCCCGAGACCACGCACTCAAAATTCAGCCAAAGGGCCCCATTTTCCAATGGGCCAGCTCAGTGTGCCTCAGACTTGAATGAGTGTAAGAATCATCCCCCGGAGATCTTGCTAAAATACAGATTCAGACTCAGTAGTCTGGGGTGGGGACAGAGATCTGCATTTATTATGAACTCCCAGGTGAGGCTGATGCTGCTGGCCCCCAAACCATACTTTGGGAAGTGGGGAACTATGTGGAAGGCCCAAGGATCTTCAAAACTTTGTACTGTTCGTCTGGTGGGGCGCGGGTAGGATCCTGGGCTAATGGAAACCCTTCCCTGACTGGCGTGGCTCCGCAGTGCACCCCTGCCTGATCTGTGCAAAGTGGGCACACTGTCCTTTCCCAAGAGAGTGCGTCTGCGCTGTGACCGTCCCCTCCCTCCCTTCCCCTTCAGAGGTGCGTGGTCAGTTTCGATGTACCCAATGCCTTTCGACGGTTTCAAGACTGAGTTGGGTCCCAAGACACTTTTACTCCCAGCTAACTCTGAAACAATAATATTAAGAATTGCTGTCAGCAGACAGCGAGCCTCATGTAGTGTCTGATGACACCAGTAATAAAAGCAATAAAAGTAATAAAAGTAAAAGAGAAATCCTGCAATCTCACATTTACATGTGCAGAAGATTAAAATTCCTCGCGTGCCTACCCAACAAGGAAGTCTTTATTTCTCTCTCCTTTTAAAGAGCTGGAGAGGGTAAGAGTAGACAGGTGAATGGCGGATTAGTCTCATGATGTGACCCAGTCACTGGCCGAGGCTGTGTTTACTCGCATGCACAGACGAGGCCGGATGCTCCCGAGCTTTGGCCGGTGGAACTTCGCCTAGGATGAACTCCGCCTGACAGCTCTCCCCTGAAGCGAGGGAGCTGACGCTGCCTGCAGCTAGAGCTGGCTGCTAAGGACACACTCACCAAAGCTAGCAGACGAGAACGTTTTGAAAGCACGGGAAATAGGGAGACCTTGTCTTCAGCACCCTCTTGCCACTCGTGGGGGGGCTTTGTTCTTGCTCTTGGCAAAACAAGGGCGGGCAGCCCGAGCCCTCCTGGGCCAACCACTCCAGTCCGCGGACCTGCAGCTCCTCTGCGGCCTGTTCCTTTCTTCTGACAAGGAGCTGCCTGGTCACTAAAGGGCTGCCTGACAATGGTGTGAGGTACAGCCCTTGCTGCGGCGCTTGCTTTTTAAAGACGGGCAAGGGCAGGGAGGGTGAAGATTTAGCTTCCCAAACACCTGCCAGAGCTGGGTGGAGCCACAAGGCGCGACTCCCCTTTTCTGTGCAATAGACGTGCGATTCCCAGCCCCAGCCTCGGACCGGCCCGGAGCTGCCGCCCTTCTCCCACCCCGCCCGGCCCGTATGTCTTTCCTGAAACTTAGGGAGGGGTGTGGGGGGCGCACAGCCGGAGGGGAGCGGGCAGGCGACAGCCCCTCGCCACCACTCGAGTCCCCGCCTGAGCTCCGCCCACCCCACCCCAGCCCCATCCCGGTCGTGGAAAAATTGTCTTCCATGAAACCGGTCCCCGGTGCCACAAAGGTTGGGACCGGCCGCAATAGACGACGGGGCGCCTCCCCTGCAGTGACTTCCGACAGGTCGGGCTGTGGGTGGCTGCAGCCCCTCGGCCGCCGGCTTCTTCCCACAGTCCCAGCCTCTGCGCTAAGAGCAAGACGCCTCCTGGATAGGCCTGTGCCGCATCCTTTCAGGTTTCGGCTGCGCGCTTCTCATGCAACAAAGCATCATTAATTCCACTGAGTAGTGAATTGCACAGGGTACCGACGCAGCACTTTTCATCTGAGAAGTCGTAGCTTTTACGAGGGCTAGAAGAGTCCTTGGGAACCGTCCCTAACTCAGTCCCCCTGTTTACCCGTAACGCCGATGAACCCCAAGGAAGGCGTTAAAATGGAATAAACGATTCCCAAGGCAGCAGAATTAGGGCCGGAATCATCCCCTCCCCTGAAACAGAAGAGCCACAGCGTCTGCCCTCAAGGAAAAAGATTTAAATCACCACGGAGGAGATTGAGACTCGCCGTAAAGAAGAACTCGCGGGTCACGAAGATGATTAAATACCAGAACAGACAGCCGCAGGGAACTGCGAGATCGCCCTCCCCGGGGATCTTTCAAAACAGGACAGTTAGCCATCTGTCTGAGACGGTTTAAGTACAGAAAGTAACGCGATGATCCCCCTCGCCTGTCGCATTTGGGGGTCCTGTAAGCACACCCGGATGTGGGCGCGCGTGTCGGGGAACCCCAGGTCGAATCTGGGCTGCGTCCCCCTGGGACTCGGGAGTGCAGCCGCAGAGAGCGCGGAGGCCCCGCAGGGCTCTGATGGAAGGAGAGGGGAGGTGTCCGCGCAGAAGAGGTCTGTGCTGGGGTTTGGGTGGGGGAGCCGGAAGAAATGCAGATGTCTATTTCCCAGGACCCCCCCCCCCCGCCACTTGAGCCTAACGGACCGCAGAGGATGCGGGCAGAACCAAGGCACCCCAAGAAGCACAGGGGCACAAGCAGCCCTGCTTTGTTCCCAAACGACAAGGCCTAACACCCCGGAGGAGGAAAGAATCGTTTCCCCATTTCTTTAACAAATCCAGAATGGCTCTGGCCAAGTGCAAATGTCAGGGAAGCGCCCCCGTTTCAGGACTGCGAAGGTGGCGTTTTGGACAGCAGGAGACGTCGCCTTGGAACCGAGGCCACGCCCGGGCCCAGGTCGCCGCGCGCCGGCAGGGGGCGGTCGCGCCGGAGTGCGCCGCGGGTGTCGCCGGCCCTGCTCGCGCCGCGTCCTCCTCCTCGCCCCCTCCTCCTCCTCGTCGCCTCCCCACTTCGCTGGCGCCCAAGGCTCCTTCCGCGGCCCGCAGGGTCGGATGAGGTGTTTCGCAGCACCCCGTACTTTCCCAGCCGTGCTCACGCACAGAATTTAAATGGCCGGTTCCACGTCTCCCTGCCCTCCCCACCTGCAGCTTCCGCCAGGACGGGGACCACGTGCTCCTCGCCACTGTCGTCCCCAGAGCCCGCACAGAGCAGGCACACGGGGAGGTGTCTGAACGGGAAACGCTGAGCGTTAGTGACCCTAGATGGCCCAGCCAGCCCTTGAACGATTTCGAGCTGAGCGGGGACTGACCCAGCAGGTCACACTGGCCTTCTCTTTGAGCTGCGTGTAGAGTAAGGCAACAGGAAGGGCGGGCGGGGTCATCCAGGGACCCCTTGTCACGATGTTAAATAATCTCCCACTGCACCCTCAGCGTCAGCCTGCCAGCCTGCGCCTGGACGCCTCCGGGACTGGGGCCCGGCTCCAGCCAGGGCACTCTTCCTGCTCCCGACAGCGCGGACCGTGAGGAAGTTCTTTGCTACGTCCAGTCGAATCTGCTTCCCTGGCATCTCACAGAGAAAGCGTGTTCTCTCTTCCCATGCCAGGGAGACTTAGAGGAAGGAACGTGGCCTTCGGATCAAGAAGGACTTGGATGCGAGTCTTAACTTTGCCACTTACTAAGTGTGTGAGTGTGGGAAAATCGCCAAGCCTCTCTCTCCAGGCTTCAGCTCCATCATCTCTGTAATGGGAATAGTAACACGCACCCAGTAGGGTCGTCGTGAGGCCTGCAGTGAGTCAACATGGTTCCAAAAGTCTAAGACAGCAGATATCCAAAATGCGGTTGTTATTATTGGCAAACGTTCCAATATAGTTAATATTTTATTTTCCTTCCTTTTCTGTGAATCTTTTCTTCTCTGGCTATTTTATTCTGAGCTATTTTCACACCCTCTGGCATCCCCATCTCTCTTTCTCTAGCTGTGTTCCCCTCGAAACACGCTACCAGACTTAAACTGTCTCCCAGGGTGGTAGGACCATCACCACCTTCATTTTGGGTGCTATACTTCCATGAATGGTGCCTAAGTCCACTTTAGCTTTATTGACATCTGCGTCTCCCATGGTTACGGGGCATTTCACCCATGTTACTCTCATCTCTGCAGTGGGATGATGCTGGCGATTGGACTTGGGAAGGGTGATTCAAAATAAGAGGGAAGGAGGGGCAGGTGGCTCACACCTGTAATCCCAGCACTCTGGGAGGCCAGAGCGGGAGGATCCCTTGGGGTCAGGAGTTTGAGACCAGCCTCAGCAAGATCGAGACCCCATTTCTACTAAAGATGGAAAGAAATTAGCCAGGCAACTAAAAAAAAAAAAAAATAGAAAAAATGTGCCTGTAGTCCCAGCTACTCGGGAGGCTGAGGCAGGAGGATTGCTTGAGCCCAGGAGTTTGAGGTTGTTATGAGTGAAGCTGACACCACGACACTCTAGTCCAGGCAACAGAGTCTCGCTGTATCTCAAAAAAAAAAAGAGAGAGAGAGAGAGGGAACTGAGATTTTATTGTTGTTCTTATTTGTTTTAGCATGTGGTTGCCAGAAAACCTTTGTCCTTAGGATTACATTATAGTATGAGTCATATTCAAAGACCTGAAGATAATGCCCCCAAAACCACAAGGACAGTGTAAGACCCCAGAAGACATTTAGCACAGAAGAGTGGGGGTGAAGCTGTATTTTCTGGGATGGGGGGATAGTCAGCCTTTTGTGTTTTGAAGGTGTAAAAGTAGCCTGGGTTTGGAGAGAGAAGGGGATCGGTGTTCTGGGTTCCAGAGATGTCAGGTGCCTGGGCCCCCCACTTAGCATCCCAGGATAGGCTCGTGGCCCAGGAAGTAGCCATGTGCGAGAACGGTGGATGCCTGCTGAGAGCGGGCGTCATGCCAGCACCAATGTCAGGAGGCAGAAAGAGGACCCAGCTGGGCACAGAGCTTGAGCTCTACTTTAGGAGAGATCCTGCCCACATGTTCGTCAGGGTTCCTTATAAGTCAAGGAATGAGGAGCTCGTGCACCTCCTCTCCGGAGGTGGAACAGGACAGCAGAACTCACCCATGACACTTCAGCTACGTTACTGCGCCAAACCGGATGCTCCTTGTCAGTTTCACAGGGTTTGCTTGGCATTTTCCTCCACCACCCCCTATCTTCGGTTTGAAACCCTTTTGATCAGATTAGCAAACTTTTAATTTTTCACAAAGAGGGCCCTACAAAAGCAAGCCCTGTGGGGGTGTTTTATAGGGAGAGAGATTCTCTCTCTTTCCTGACTTGGGTTATTATTTCCAGCACAAGGGCTTCAGCGATTGTTAAATCGGAACCTAGTTCTATAAAATTTCCGATTTGAAAAGCCACATTCATGTTCTCTACTTCAAAATCTAAGCCCGAGATGGCAGCGGCATCTCAGGGACACAAAACATGAAGAAAACACGGCACGATTGTTCACTCCAGCTCCTGACGTTCCCAGCTGCCTGTCCATAACTCAGAGGACGAGACAAGGTCACCGATAAACACCACTGAACTGTTTCTCCTTTCATGGGTTCTGCATAAAAATATTGCAGCCCCAATGAACATCAAACAAGTGTAATGGATTGGTTTAATCCACATTTGAACACCCACAAACACAGTCACCTAATAACACTCCCACTTGTCAATTATGCTGAAACATCAACTGTCCTAGCTTCGACTTCAGTTAAAGATGCATTCGGTAGGTCTGGTTAGTAAAGAAAGAGAAAACAAGATGCTGTCTCTATTTTTTTAACTGAATCCTTTTCAAAAGCAACTGAGCCCATTCTCCATATGTGTCATCCATAAACGTGGGCTTGAGCCTCCTTGCTGGATGTGCTAAATGCCCCTGGGGTAGACCCAAAACGTGGCAGGTGACAGAGAGATTGATGTTCATTTTAGGAATCATCCATGACACTGAGGCTGCCGTGAGTCATAATCAGGGAAACACTCACATGAAACCTAAACCTGAGAAAGCCACAAGCAGAGATAGGTGGATGTTTGGGCCACAGGAATGGCCCCGTGTCCTGCCAGAGCTTGCCCTCCACCTCCAGGTGCCGGCGGTGCTCGCACTCACATCTGAGCCACCCTCCAGACCTTGCAGCACGGGGGTTCCATGCTGTTCCTTCTGTTCTTACCCCCGTCAAATACACACCACACTCTCTCCCTGCCCCACAGAAAGACAACATATTTGTCTCTAGGATGGAGAAACAACCAACAAACGTGACCACTGCATGCTCGTGTTAAGACTAAACGGAAGTCCGGCTGCCCTCCTTGAGAGCCTGCCAGCATTCTTAGGACACCTCTGGAAGGATTGAGCAGGACTTGGAGAACTCTTCAAGGAAAAAATGTTTTAAAAACCCCAAATAAAGCCACTGAGCCATCTATTAATATATTCAAATTGGTACCAAAGTGCTCCTTACTGTATAGTAAAATCCAGTGGTAAATTGTATTGGGGGGTCTAGCTGGGCATCAGGATTTTTAAATCTCCCCAGTGATTCTGTTTTGCATCAAGAGTCTTTATTCTTGAGCAAGGGGAGCAGGAAATGAAGAGAGCTGGAAACCCAAGAAGACTGGCTTTAAAGCTTCATGTCCGTAGGAAATAAGGATAGAAATACAAAAGAAAGTCATTCTTCAATCCTCTTTGGTTTCAAACAGAAGACACAGGACAAGGAAGGAGGCAGCGGAGACAGGCATGTATTGTCTTCTGGAAGGTTTAGCCTGGAGAGCTCAGCGCAGGCCCCTACTCACCATGCTGTCCACCTGTGTGCCAAGGAATCTGGCCCACCATTTAGCCAGCTCAAACTCACCCGGACGCCAGAGGACTGGAGAAGGGAAGTATGGACAAGCTCTTGAGTGCCATGAGTATTGGTTTCCCCTCACTGAGACCATAACGCCGAAAAAGGCAGAATGCAGGTCGGACCCCCAAGACAGAGACTGGCTATGCCAGGTGTGAGGAGGAGGAGGGGCTGCCTGGGAGGGAGGGACTAAGGATGCCCTGGGCAGTTAAGCAGCAGGTCTCCGGGGCCCTTCGTTACAACAGAACAAAATCTATTGTTAGCAGCTCATATTAGGTAACCTCTGAGAAGGTCTAAGCCTCTGTCCGCCCTTAATTAGGGATAAGTTGCATGTGCGGAGACTCATCTTGCCTTCTAGCAGCAAACACACCCCTGTGGGTTCTTGCCCAATGTGGGGGACAAACAAAAAGGTCAAAGAGCTCAGGACAAAGCTTGCTTCTGCCTTGTGACCCAAACTCACGGGCAGTGTCCCCAACCTGTTGATGGCTCTCCAGCTTCTGCCTGCCTCACCTCCAGTGCCCATTTGACCCTTTCTGCCTCAGTTAAGTTCGGAGCTCCAGCTCGGCGTGCTTGGACCTACAGCACCGCCTGGTCCTTCAGACCCTGGAATGTGGGCTCATGCCTGCCTGAACCCTGTGGCCCCTCAGGCCTCTGGCTCCCAGCCCTGGCCCCTTCCGGCAGGGGCCCAGGCCTGTGCTCCAGAAAGATTAGCACAAACGACCCCATCAGCAAGACAGTCACAATGTCACAAGCACCTAAGGAACTGGGACACAGGCCCTGAGTGTGGACAAAACGCTGCCCGAGGACACACCTGAACACCCCAGAGAGAGGCAGAGCAGCACAAAGAACCCGTGTGGGATCAGGAAAAGGAAGACTCTGCCGTCCCCACCACAGCCCAGGTAAAGACAGCACGCAGATTCGGCTCTAAACATGCATTTTTGGCGAAGTAATCTATGAAGCTCTTGGTTTATGAGAGTAAGAAAATTAAAACAAATCTACGTTGGGCAATATTTTATCTTGCCAATCTTCCTTTAACTGATGTAAAATTTGAAGAAATTGACTATAATTGATTCCAAGGAAGGATGCCAGGCATTCTTCAGCATTAGATCCAAACTTGCAAAAGGAATTATGGGGCCTGATTAGTATGGTGATTTTATTTTTTTAATCTCTCCTCTACAGTACAGATGTCCATGTTTACAGACAAGAAATTCTCGCCATTAACAAATGCAACACCTTGACGCTGCGAAATGACACTGTGACATATTGCTCTGGTGATCTATGTTACCATGTTGTTGCCTAGATCCAGTGGGCCCACTTGTCAGCATGGCTCTCCTTCAGCCTGGGGGGTGTGACAACCAGCTGGCAGAGATGGCAGTGATGAGGAGAGAGCTTCTCCACTACCACGTGGGCTTTGCACAACACCTGGGTATCATTTCGGGGCCAAATCTTCCAGCCCTCGAAGTCCCTTCCTTCTTCATGCTATAGCTGTCGTCCCAGGCACACACACCTGGGCACAAGCACGTGTCACAGTGACAGGCAGGGGCCCAGCCAAGTAGGCTCCATGAGAATAGCAGGTGCTGAGCTTTCTCTGACAGTGGTCTCCCGACCTGAGAAACCAGACAGGCTCACAGTAGAAAGTGGAGCCACAGCTTTGCCCTGTTACCAATGACTGAGGTTTGGAGGGAGAAGAGTAGAACGCTCTGGGGGTGGTGGCAGACAAGGGAAGGGAACAAAACCCTTTAACCAAAGTGCAACATCAAAGCCATAAAAAGGAATGAAGTATTGATTTATGCTACAACAAAGATGGTCCTTGAAAACATCGTGCTGAGTGAAAGAAGCCAGACACAAAGTTACATGTTGCATGATTGCATTTATATGAAAAACCCAGAGCAGGTAAATCCATGGAGACGGAAAGCAGTGGTTGACAGGACCTGGGGTGAGGGGGATGGGGAGTGACTTCTTAATGGGCACAGGGTTTCCTCTGGGGTCAATGGAGAAGTTTTGGAAATAGATAGCGGTGACGGTTATACATTGTGAATGTGCTAAATGCCACTGAATTTTACACGATAAACTAGTTAATTTTATGTTGAGTGAATTTCATCTCAATTTTTAAAAAATGTAAAAAGCAACATAAACGCACGGGTCCAATGAGTGGGAAGCGGTGTTACGATGGAACAGAGGCCCCTCAGGGTTGTGTTCGGGGCCATGTCTGCCCTGCCCTGTCAGGAAAACCCCATTTCCAATCACTGGGCTCCAGTTCTCACTCGGTTACCTGAAACGTAAGACGAGCTTCCAGCTCAGTCTACAACCCTATTACTCCTCCCCCTGCACGGCGACAGTTTTGACAGGCTGAGGGAACACACGCCCTTGACCTTGGTCTTCCACACACCAAAGACAGGCCGTAGGAGCACTGACAGGGTGCACTGCACTAGGGACAGTTGTAGAAGCCCAGGACTCTAAAAGTTTGATGATACAAACTTCTAAATAACAGCTAGTCTTTATTATTTACTATTTGCCACACCGTTCTCAGTGCTGGCATGTGCATTGACTTATTGCATCGTCATGACCGCCGTCTTACAGATGAGGAAACAGAGCTACAGGGAGCATGGCTCATGCACAGTTGACCCCAGTAAGTCCAAGCCCAGAGTCTACATGCTTAACCTCTATGCTCCATAGCCTCTCCATGGATCCATTTTATTAATGTTTTAGGTTCTATTTCAGTTCTAAGGTGGGTGCCGATAGGCCCGTGCTGGTCCTGGCTAACCTGAGGAATCCAATAGTTAGTGGGACTGGGCCAGTAGACAGGAGATCAGCATTCTAGATCCATCTGGTCCCTGGTATTAGACTTTCAGCAGATTATAAAACCTCTCTGGCCATCAGCATCTTCCTCTATAACATGAGAAATTAGACTAGATAAATAGTCTTCCAGTTATTTAATCAGTGGAGTGCATTGTTGAAATTAAGCCTTACTTAGAAGCCCATTATCTAAAACTGATTAAAAAAAAACAAACCTGGCACTGTTCTGGCTTAGGGTGGAAGAGGGAAGATGTAGAACTTCCCTCCGTGC